>BPLQ01012478.1:17500-33784 GCA_021605075.1 Caerostris darwini | reverse complement strand
TTATTTGACTTACCTTTAGCAATGATAAAATATGTATATTTATTTAACACGTAAATATTTCTCTTTTAAATTAAAACTATTCCCACAAAAACGTTGCGTATAATATAGACAGGTAAAGCAACGGCCGTTGTTGGCGCGAATTCACAACACGTGTTGATTTATATAAGATCACTTAATTAAATAAAAGTAAAAAAAAATGAAGTCGATTAAAGACTTTAATTTTTGTTTAAGCACGCGTGCTGTAATGTCATGACTAAAAAATTTAAAAAAAAACCACTACATTGTTACCGACTACATTGTTAACACTACATTGTTTTGCGAAAGAAGTTTTATAAAATATTTAGGGGTGGACCACCCTTATCACTTAGGGGCTTAAAAAAATAGATTACGACCGATTCGCAGACCTACCAAATATGCACAAAAATTTTCATAAGAATCGGTCAAGCCGTTTCGGAGGAGTTTGGCAACAAACACTGTGACACGAGAATTTTATATATTAGATTACATGTAGCACATTTCAAGCTTTTCATACAATAAATAATAGCAGTACAACTATTACTTTCAAAGATTAGTGACACGGAAGACCCTTCTGTCCGATAAACACGAGGCATGGACGACGCGCACTACTCAATGTGTTTTTATTAAGTCAAAACTTTACTACTTGTTAAACTTTACTACTAAATGTTAACTTTACTTTTCAAGTGATAAACTTTAACTACTTGTGATACACTTTAACTACTTGTTACTAACTTAAACTTTAACTAACTTTTAAACTACTTACTACTAAATGTTAAACTTTACTACTCAAGTGGTGAATCAATATGTATGCATTTCATACGAAGTGGAATCGAACTTTTTATTTAAAATTCAATGCATTACAGAATCCAAGCTTCTGTCGGTACCTCGGTCGAAACCCAAAGCGAGACGACACTCTGTCCCTCGTGTCTCGAAATTCAGTGTTTCGTTCCCATCGTCCGCAAGGAAGAAGCAATCCTGAGGGTTTTTTGATTGATGGATTGCTCGATTCTTGTGTTTGTTCAGAATAACATTCGATGTGTGGGAAAGTGCATGTTGTGTGTGACAGGAAAGAAGAAGCATTCGGACGATTTAAATAAATGCACTTTTACTGAATTCTCTTTCAAGAAAACATTTATTTCACGCTGACAGGTTAGTGATTTTTTCTGACTGCAAATCGGCTCTGAATCGACTGCAATTAAAAATGGCGATACTAACATCACTTCTGCGATAAATGTTCTGCTGGAGACTCTACACTGTAGAGGCAAATCATGTCATCTTCAATGGATTCCTGCACATGTCAACATTGGCGGCAACGAATGCGCTGACTCTTTAGCCAAAGAAGCCAGGGACAATGATCCACCCAGAACTACCATCACACTTGCAATGCTAAGCCGACTAATTACTCATTACTTTAAGAAGCCATTCATCGCGGACTTCAACTGCCCTAGGAACTTGACATCAGTCATTAGCAGACTCAGAACTAATCATTACAGAGGGATGAAGATTCTCCCAGACAAGACCAGGGAATACATCCCCTGCAGAAATTGCCCCAACGCTTTCCTAACACCTAAGCACATTGAGTGCCCAGCACTCACTCCCCATGTTCTGCAATTGGGTATGGTGCCGATCGAGGCCAACCTAAGAGAAGTCCTGTATAGTGAAGCGGCGCCATTGCTAGCGGCCGCTATCGTAAAGACTTTTGATTTGATCTAACTTTGATATTATATTTTAAATCCAAGGACACGATAACAGCAAACAACATTTATTTCGCGGCTTTTTTCTAAATAAGGAAAAAGTTGCCCTCCGATCGTTGTCTGACGTCTTTTATCTCTCCGGAGTGCATCGAGATATCGAAATAACCAACTTGATTATAATATCTAATTGCTATTTTTCAAGCATATTTCAGTACATTTATACATTTTTTGTTATTTGTGACTTTTTTAAATAAACAAATCTCTTATTTCTTGTAGGTAGCATTATAAGATTGAATCCATACTATTTTATGCCCTTTCAGAAAAATAATGAAACTGACCGTTGTATTTTTAATGTTAACATAATTTTTTATGAACTGTTGATTTTGTGTTTGTGCTGAAATGTTTTCTACAAATTGCAAGGAAAGTTGAATGTAGATTCTATGATAAGCTTCATTTCAGCAAATAAAATCTGCCTGAAATTATTTATACATGCAAAAAAGAAAACCCTTGATGACTGGTACAATCACCCTGAAAAACTAGTTCATCAGGATATTTTTCAAACATCATATTCTATTATCTAAATTAAGTCATTTTGATTTTTCCAACTCATTTTTAATTGAATTCCTTGGAAGAGGGATATAAGGTTCGTTGTGATGGGCCCGAGTTATGTAACAAGTATGTATTGAATTTTGAGCTACACACGGACAAACATCAAACGTGAATTCAGTATATAGAAGGCACTGTTGAGGTGCTGCAGTCGGTGTTGCCAGATATACAAAAGGAGAAGTTACAATTCTTAATTATGTCGAATTATTATCGAAATACGAGATTATGCTTAAGATATATCTGTATGTAATTATTTTGAAATCCATTTTTATGTGTCGAATTATTGAAATTAAAATTTTATTTTAAGAATGCGTCCTTACTCATTTCTCTTTAAATACAAAAATTTTTCTTTTGATTTAGTTTCATCAACCTCTACAGCGTCTTTTCCCCGGCAACAAAAGGAGTCAAGATTAGAACAATATCAAGACATCATTTGTTTTATAATAACATCTTTCAAAGTTCTCACGTTTCATTATTTTTTGCACTTTTAATTTAAAGTAAAGACAGTATTCATTGTTTACAGGTTTATATAAAATATATTTCTTAAAGTTTAATATATTTTTAAATAGAATATACATGTACTTTCATAGTTTTCATAATTTAAGAATAGCAATGAATGCTGTTTTTGTACAAACAGGAGTTCAATAATTTTATTTTTATTTAGAGTTTTAACTAACTATATTACTAACTGCTGACTAACTATATTAAATATTAGTTAGAATTCTTATCCATGCAGTCTTTTTTTATCCAGCTGAAAGAGGAACGCGCTCAAACTGAGGTTTGGTTTATCGCTCTACGGTCATCTTGTGCACACTTTGGGCTAAACAGACAGGAACCTACAATTTTTCGTGGATTCCGAACCACTCACAAACACCCATGCCACCGCCAGGATTCGAACCTGAAGCCTGGGATACCAAAGGCCAGAGCCACTTGGATACTTTGGATACCAGATACCTAGCCACTTGGCCACTAGGCCGCTGCTTAAACTGAGAAGTGCGCTTTCTGTTTTCGAGCGAATGGGTCCAATTTCTGTGGACCTGGTTAAAAAAACAGCAACTTCGTTTCTGGGCAGGAAATATGTTATCACAATAGCAGAACACGCTTTGGGCGCAATGGTAAAAAGGGAGGTTTTCCAATATTATGAATTTTAAATAAAAGAAAATTATTTAATGCATGTAAAATTAATAATTGCAAGTAATTTAATTTAATACAAGTAAAATTAATAATGATTCATTTTATTTCTTTTAGTCATACATTTTGAAGTTAATTTAAATAAATTTTCTTTGTAATGCGTATTTAAAAATAAACATTACAAAAACAATTCAGCTTTAAGGGTAAATTACTTATTTCTAGCGATAAAAAAAAACCCCACTTGTTCAAAACAAGTACCTTTTTTTTTTTTTTTTTTTTTTTTTTTAATGGATCTACGGCAGGAAACGAGGATTCTTTTTAACTCTATTATAGAGCAAGTGATTTAAAAATGAAAGTTGCAATAAGATATAAAACACTCTACTATCGTTTAATAAAAATGGAATTGTTTGGTTTGTATGTATCATGTTTGATTATGGGGTTTATGTAAACAGGATTGCACGTTCCAATCCAGTCGGTTCATCCAACTGTTCGGAAGTGGAATTCAGCCCATCTTATGCGGCATTTTAACAGTTGATTTCATCTCGACTCTAGGGCACTTTCAGCATTACAGAAAATGGATGTTTAGTTTAGTTTAGTTTGGTTAGTCGCTCTACGGTCATCTTGTGCATACTTTGGGCTAAACAGACAGCGACCTACAGTTTAACGTGGATTCCGAACCCCTCACAAACATCCATGCCATCGCCAGGATTCGAACCTGAAGCCTGGGATACGAATGGCCATAGCGCTAGTCACTTGGTCACCAGACCGCACAAGAAATGTAGGAGCAGACTCCTTAGCAAAATCAGCTTCCCCCCACCACAATTTTTCATTGGACGTCTGCGGAGAACTTTATATTTGGTAAAAATACGGCACATCAGTGGACAAGGGGAGAATACGAAAGGAAGACGCCCTATTTTCTAGATTTTGCGCTAAAACATATCCATCAAAAGCTAAACTTCATCATGTCATCTCTCTATTCTAGTGACTAGTTGTGTGAGGATGTAATACCAATCTCGCTTTCTGTTTACATTAGTTTATTTACACTATTAGTACATACGTACACATGGCACCCTGTGCCTCTTCTACAATAGCATCAGTAGTTAAAAACCAAGAACCGGTCCCTGACCGTCTGTTCCGATCTGACGCTCCTAGCGTTCTCAAGATCTAACCGCATGTACTTACCACACTGGACCACACAGTTAAGGTTACAGTCGCGACCTCTCGTGGCTATATAATAATAATTAAACCAACAATCGATTGGATCTAGAACCCTGTCCTTTGTGTCAACTCTGCAATACGCCATGAACCATGGAATTCCTTTGCATTTTCGTAACCTATATTCATTATTCAATATGAAGACAAAAGAAACGATCTGCAAGACGCTTCCGGATATTCGGATTTTTTTTCTTGCATTTTAGATCTGACTGAGGATGCAAACATTTCTTTTTTTTTTACGAAAAATCTTTTCACCTCCTCAGAAACGCGGAGCTTCAATTTTCTTGTTTCGATCGTGCCATTCATGAGTTTCTATTCTTTCCCACATTTTATAGTTTTGTGATCGACTCGACCGAGAGCTTCATCCATTCACCTCACTTTTTTTTTTATTCTGCTTAATATTTATTTTTTATTTTATTTTATTTATTTATTTATTTTTTTGATTGACACACATACCGTGCTCTGTTTCATTTCATCCAGAGCTCCATACGGAATCTGACACATCTGATAGACTATTTATGGATTTCGGTCTTTTTCGCTGTTTGATTATCAGTTATCTTTCACCGTAACAGTGTCACTGCTATTTGCGTATCATTTGGATACATTGAGATAAAGCATACATCTGAAAGCACCTGGTCACGTCAAGTCAAGTTAAATATACTAAGCTAACTTATATTTCGTCAAGCGAGAAATGAAGAACTAAATTTAAAATGAAGTGGGCCTGAATGGCTGAGGGGCCAGCGCTCTGGCGATCGGTACCACAGGTTTCGGCTTCGAGTCCCGCCGGTGAAAAGGATGTTTGTAGTGGTTCGGAATTCCCTTTACACCGTATGTCCCGGTCTGATAGGAGCATTGCGGGGGGAAGGGGCATTGTTACTCCGCGTCTGTGGCTTATCTTCATGTTACACGCGCTCCCTGGGTAATGCAAAGTGAGTAACGTCTGTGCAGCGCTTGACTTAAGGCATTCAAGACCAAGCTGTCTAAGTGTTTTCCAGCTGCATTAGAGAGAAAAAAATGTGTATATTATGTATATAAACCCCTTTCTTACTAGTGCTATTTTTATTTTTCCTTTGAACTTGAGAGTTTTAAACTGATAAAGAAACATCTGATTCAACCCAAAGTCGTGCAATCGCTGAACGTGTTTATTGACCTTACACCTCACTTTTTTTTATTCTGCTTAATATTTATTTATTTTTTTGGATTGCCACACATGTCGTGCTCTGTTTCATTTCATCCAAAGCTCCACACGGGATCTGACACATCTGATAGACCAGGGATGGGCAAACTTTTTCGGTCGCGGGCCAAAAATCGGAAGGCAAAAAAGTTTGACGGGCCAAGATAAATTTCAGGATCTAACATTTTTTAAATATTTGTAATATTATTAATCATTTATTATTACCATGATATTTATAATATTATTAATCAATACTGTATATACTTTATTTTTGAAATATTTTACGTATAACCCAATCAAAGCACTACAAGCACTAGCCACGCTATACTTTTAATAATTTCACCACGATTCACAATGATGCTATACGTCCGCAATCTTTCCATACGCAATCAATAATATTAGAACCCGCGCCAAAAGAAAAAAACCGCTGGCTGGAGCTTTAAATGCGCAGTCTGCTACATATCAGGTCTAATTCATCTATACTGGATTCCCATATGTTTGTTCACAAAAAAAAAAAAAAAAAAACGCTCTTTGGTGCCAATCTACAGCTATAACTAACAAACTAGCTATAACTAAGAACTTTCTCTTTTAACACTTTACCGATTGAAAACTGTCTGCGCTTGTTATTTCCGTCGATTTATGTTTTGTAGAACAAAAATGGAGAAAGTAAAAAAGATAATCAGTGCTTTGAAAAAAAAGGAAGAAAAATAAATAATATTTAATCAAAGTAGAAAAGGAGATGGATATATAATATTTAAATATATAATTCTTCTAATTTGCCTCGTACCGGCAAATTAAAATTCTATCCTCTGGCTGGATAGAACCTTCCGGCGGGCATAGTTTGCCCATCCTTGTGATAGACTATTCATGGATTTCTCTCTTTTTCGTTGTTTGATTATCAATTATCTTTCATCGTAACAGTGTCATTCCTATTTGCATGCCATTTGGATACATTGAGATAAATCATACACCTCAAAGCACCTGGTCACGTCAAGTCAAGTTAAATATATTAAGCTAACCTATATTTCGTCAAGCGTAGAAATGAAGAAATAAATTTAAAATGTAAAATGAGGTTACGAAAGTGAATAGTTTAACACTTTACTTTTATCGTATTGCACTAGTGTGGAAACGCACTCGTAATTTTTGTATCGATAAACGTTGTTAATCTAGGGGCCTGAATGGCCGAGTGGCTAGCGCTCTGGCGCTCGGTACTACAGGTTTCGGGTTCGAGTCCCGGCGGTGCCATGGTTGTTTGTAGGGGTTCGGAATCCACTTTAAACCGTTGGTCCCGGTCCTAATAGGATCGTAGAGGGTTGCGGGGGCATTGTTACTCCGCGTCCGTGGCTTATCTTCAAGTGACACGCGCCCCCTGGGTAATGCAAAGTGAGTACGTCTGTGCAGCACTTGCCTTAAGGCATCCAAAGACCAAGCTGTCTGTGTTTGCCAGCTGCATTAGAAAGAAAAAAACGTTGTTAATCTGCATAAAATGCCCGGTTCTAGGAAATATTCGGCAGTAAAGACCTTGCTCAGTAAACCGGCATTAAAGACCTTAATCGGTGAATTTATTCAAGGATTTTTTGAACTGGCCAAGAAACCACTTCTCTAGAAGTTGTTATCTAAAAGTCAGATGTCCACGAAGGTCAGTTACATTTTAATTCAAGATTTGTTTTTGATGTTTTATTATTTATAAGTTATTTTATGGGATGTCGTTTTAAGTTTTCCACAGATTTGCTGTGTCTGTTCTTGTGAAACATAAAAATTGTAGATTTAATGGGGAGGAGGGGATGCCAATCTTTTCTTCATAGGAAGAACAGAATACTTACTGTGGAGAGCAAAAAACTCTAAATGGAAGTTGAATTTATTGCCTGAATAGCCGAGTGGCTAGCGCTCTGGCGCTCGGTACCACAGGTTTCGGGTTCGAGTCCCGGTGGTACCATGGATGTTTGTAGTGGTTCGGAATCCACTTTAACCGTAGGTCCCGGTCCTAATAGGATCGTAGAGAGTTGCGGCTTTAGCGTTACTCCGCGTCCGTGTCTTATCTTCAAGTTACACGCGCCTCCTGGGTAATTCAAAGTGAGTAACGTCTCTGCAACGTTTGCCTTAAGGCATCCAAGACCAAGCTGTTTAAGTGTTTGGCAGCTGCATTAGAACAAAAAAAATATTCTTAAAGATTATTGCACTAGGTGTCGCTCTCGCATTTGCACACGTTAAAAAAAGATTTAATGGTCCTAGCATAGCAAAAGGAATTACAAAAATATTCCTGCCAATTTAAAATGTTATCAAGTAAAATTAACTAAGAAAAAAATTGAATCGGCTGGACCGATAGACAGATGACTCATAAACTATCGAATTGAATGTAGGAACAAATCGCGCGACAGCAATCTTAAACAAAGAAAAAAAAAAGGATCTAGAAATCCTATTCATGCCATACATTATGTTTATCAGTTAGCGTTCAAAAGTGAAACAAGTAATATAAAAAAAAAATTTTAAGTCAATTCCTACTTTTTCCCCCCTATATTGCAGAAAGTCCTTTATAAATAATTTTAAATCATTTTTTAAGTTTATCTGGCGCCATCTATTTGTAGATACATGCAACTTAAATCTAAAAAAAACTAAAATGAATTCATTAAATTTAATGAATGAATTAATATTTGAAAAAACTGTATTAACATCCAGTGTCATCCACTACAAGTTCAAAAAAATGTATTTGAAGTTGAGTGGATGAATAAGAAGTGTTTTATGAACGATTGAAAATTTGAACAAGATATATATAGGGAGAGTGTGAGCTAATAGAAGGAATTGAAAAAGAAGACTTCAATAAAAAGATATAAGAAAACTGTAGAATTCCAAATGATTTCAAAAAAAAGCACGCAAAAGAAATTTAAATAATCCAATAAGAATATCTCATCATAGAAATTTTAAAAAATAAACCCAGAAGAAACCTTGAAAAGGGCTGATCCACTATCCCCAAAACATTACCCGTGTATTTTATGGATAAAAAGTAGAATGACGAGCGTCCTTTTTAAGTAGTATTGGAATACCGTGCATGCAAATAATAGCATTTAGATAGTTATTATGGAATGGTGCCTCGGGATAGGAGTTTAATGCGTTCCATAGCCGAGTACGTCCATTAAAAGGCTGGTAGCTCGAACCCATTTATTATTTTTTTAGATGCATTCTTCAAAAAAAAAATTTTTTTTTATGCTAATGAGCCAATAGATCATGCAAACAAAATAAAATGTAAATGAATAACATAAATAAATGAATAGAATCTAAAGAAAAGCATAGATATGGGTGGGAATCCCATTAGGGTAAGGCATTAGTTTTTTTTTTTTCTTTCACTTTTGCTAAAAAAAATTCTCTTTGTAACTCAAGACAAAAGACCGATCCTATCGTGCCTTTTTTTTCTTTAAAAAAACACCTTGTACGTTGAGACACTCAAGTTAACACCACGTGCTTTTTTTTACTTTTCTGATAAAAATTGTTAAAAAAGGAAATTGAATTTTACGTTAATATGAGATGTCGTCTTCCTTCACGTAGCATTTATAATGTACATTTAAATAAGCAAATGACTGAGCAAATGACTACAGGGATAAGCAAATGACTGAGACAGAGTTGCAAAGCGGACAGACGTCTCACAATTGCTGAACGGGCCGACTGTGGAAGGACTGAGCTCTCATGACACCCAAAGTCAAGTATTTGACACTGCTTGTTTAGGATCCTTATCACACGTGAAAATGTCATCACAATTGAGTCACATTATTGTAGCAACTGATTCTAAATTATTCTGTTTATCAGTGAACGTAATGGGTTACCATCCATAATGGGCATATATCCTGCTCATGCCATCCCAAGCAAGTACAGGGCCGCATTTCACTGTTGGAAGAGGCATCTTTGTGTTCTCCACACTTTTCTCGCTCCTTCAAATCCAGAATTGTTCAACTTAATTCTCATCCGAGAGAATGTTTTCTCCCCTTAAAAATTCAACACTGCGATTTTTTTTTTAATTTAAGCGTAGTTTATGACTCTTTTCGCCCGCGAAATATTTTCTTCTTGCAATTTTATCCGAAATGCCCTTACTTCCCCATATTACTTCCATTAGGTGATTACTTCCCCTTATCCGAAATGCCCTTAGATCCCTTACTTCACTCGATACTCGCACTCCAATGCTTTGAAGTCGAACTGCAATTTTACATCGTTAATCCTGGAATGTTTTGGTTTGGTTTAGTTTGTCGCTCTACGGTTATCTTGTGCCCACTTTAGGCTAAACAGACCAGGAACTACAGTTTTTCTAGTAGTTTAACGCGGATTCCGAACCACTACAAACATCCATGGCACCGCCGGGACTCGAACCCGAAACCTGTGGTACCAAGCGCCAGATGAAATGTTTTGAGTAGATGAACGATGATCACAAGAGCTGGCGAGACCACCGCGTGCTTGATGAAGTAATGTTGGAAAAATTATGACATTTTTCACTGTGATGCCTGCACGGTAGGAAGACGTCTACCAGTGGCATATGAATTTCCATTTAATATTTCATCTTCTTTGTGAAGTTGTAAAATTCAGTTTTCTCCGGCCATACAGGCCTCCCGAACATTTCCTCTCCATGTCTAAGAGTTGGATTTCAAAAAAAAAAAAAAAAAAAGTTTCGAGCTGAATTTTTATTTTGGTATAGATATTGAAAGGCGTCTACAACAATTTGCTCGCATTATTTTTCTTTTTAACTTTTTTAAAATGCTTGTAAAACTCGATTGGAATCCATAAATTTGTGTTTTACGAATACTTTTAATGCCTTCAAATGTCATAGAAGTTTAATAGAAGTAAATAGAAGTTTAGAAATATTTCGTTAATTATTTTAAAATTACAAATTCAAACAGTTTTTGAAATTTCTGATAATCGTTATATGTCACATTATAGAATAAAAAAAAAAAACGTGTTTTTCATGATTAATAGGCAATGTACGAATACATTTTGCACTCATCATAGATAGCAAAAGACCTTCAGCGTCTTTCTAAAAATTGAAGGACAAAACCCTTTTCTTGTCATTATGTTTACTAAAAAATTGCTAATTTATAATCATTATTTAAAAAAGATCTTACCTCGTAAGATACTTGATCAAATGATTTTCAAATGTGTCATTTTGTATTTGGCAATTTAAAGACACATTCTCATTTCAACTTTTCAGTTCTCGGAACAACGCCTGGTCTGGTGCCTTTTTTTTTTAAGGAACGGTGTTTATTAAATCCATAACAAATATTTTTTATTAGAAATTATCTTATTATTTGCAGTTATGTTTAATATTTGAGAATTATTTTTAATTTCAAAGAATCTATTGTAGTATTGTATTTATTGTATCTATTCATCCAATTCAAGGAGAACAGTTGGAATAAAACTTATTTCTTTAAATCATAAAAAAAATATTTCAAAATTTCCTTTTCAATGATAAAAGCTTTTTTATATTTATCGTGGTTGATTTGCATTGACTGGCTGGGAAAAAAATACATTAAAAATATTCATTTTGGTTCAATAAACGATGTTTTTACGGAAACGTAAGCGGAGCTTCTGTTGTTGTAAAACTGTGAAAATGAATAAAAATGATTCAGTTCTGTGCAAACGATTCAATGTTAGTTGTTAGATGATGAGTCAATAAATCTCCTCCTATTTACAATACATTAAATATAAAAAAAATATTTTATTACATTTAAATAGAAGTGAAAAGTTTCAAATTGCTCGGAAATTTTTTTCTTTATTTTGTTTTATGAATTCTGTAAGTTATTAAAAGAACGATCACATGCTAGAAAAAAAATATTATTTTATTCTTATTTTATTCAGAACAAGCACAACAACAAAACTGCTGCAAATAAACAGATACGTATAAAAGTTTTTAATAAATAATAAATAAATAGTTGCTTGGAATATCTACATCCAAATTTCAGTATTTCTATGTGCATGTGGAAATAAAATTTGTTCGTTGAAACTTTGTTCATTTCAATTCTGTTGTTTTGCATGATAAAAATTCAGGTAGCTTTTTCTAGATCAGATCTATCCAAATGTGTATAGATGCGCAATGGATGACATCGCTGATATTTTCTAAACAGTTTCGCTCTTTTGTCTTAGAATTTTTCACAAATCTAACCACACCCATCATCATAGGAATTTTTCTAAGCATAGTGAAATGGCGTATTGATGCTGGTCATGTGATTTTACAGGAACCAGGGTCACATCTATCGATGGATTATAAATAAGGTAAGATGGATGAAATTGCTTCAGTTCTGTTTTGATTGTCCTTTGCTCGGGAGATTGAATAGTCGTCAGAAAAACGAGCGGTTTTCGAAAAGGGAAAATTGTTCTTGCAGCTGATGTATGCCTGGATTGGAAGCAGTTCTATATAACATGGCCACCCGTCGTCGTTTAGCGTCAGCAAAATTCGAATATCTGGGTTTTTAAAAGTGCATTCAGGTACTTTTTATAGGCGAGTGTTCAAAAGGCTAGTACGGGGATGCACGTATATTACATTTCATTTCAACTCAACCAGGTGTCTCCAAACTACGACCCGCCACAGTTTATTTTGATTACAATGCAAGTAAATCGTACAAAATAATAATCAGATGATTTTAAGTAATGACGCATTAAGAAACACAGTAACTGACATGATGAAATCGAATGTTTTAGAGGTAATGAATGACGTGGGATTAAACGTGGTGGGAGGCGGAATAAAATTTGGAAATTAAATATTTTGTTTTTTAAAAGATTAGATGTTTTTTTGTATACCTCATTTTGGATAATTTCTTTTCACACCAATAAATGTTCTGATATTTGTAAATTTATGAAAACTGATCAAACATACAGTCCAGCAATCACGCAGCAGAACTTTTTCAGAACATGCTCTAGCTCTGCTACAAAATGACACCGTTTACTTCGACTCAACAAGCATAATTCCTGTTTTGCGTCATTCTGGCCGCTCTTCAGAAAATGGCGCTTTAGCTTCAAATGGCCTCTCTGCCGCAATGACATGTCTCTCACACTTTCCCCTTACCATATACCGAAATGTTGAACTGTTAGGAGTCAACTCCCCGCACACCCTAGATTTCTCCCTCGCTGGATAGTTCAAGAACGGAAATTTGTGTGTAATAAATTGTGCAGTATGTTGGTACAATGAATTAGCTAGGTGTTGATGTTTGGAACTCAATGGAGGAGAGACGGTGGCTAAAACGTCTGGAGACCTCTGGAATCCACTAATAAGTGCTTTCCCGTATATTCAATAACAGCGAACACCACAATTTTTATGGGCTGTTAAAACTCCGTTAGCAAGTGGATGTTTGTGAGTGGTTCGGAATCCACGTTAAACTGTAGGTCCCGGCCTGTTTAGCCCAAAGTGTGCACAAGATGACCGTAGAGCGACAAACCAAACCAAACCGTTAGAAAGTCTAAGGAAGGACTGATTTTATTTGACAGGACTCGTGCAGAAAAATACTTGCTCATTCCTCATGCTCTTCTTCTATCCCATCGTGCTATAAAAAAATCCATGTGTAAAGAAGATTAATGCGAGTGTTATAATTCACCAGTTTCATTTCAGGCTTTCGTTGCATGCAAGAAGTCATTTTTTTTAACTATCCTATTTTCCCTTTCCGAAAACCATCCATCTTTTTCACTCTCTGTTCCGGTCGCAGTCTCTTAAGTGGCCACGGGGTGGTCCTTCGTCTCGGGGGAGATGTGGTCGTTTCCCGCGTTCGCGCTGGGCTGCTGCTTCTCCGCCTTCTTGGCCATCCAGACCTCGTTGACGCGATGGAAGAGCTGGTAGGGCGGGTCGTACCACACCGTGTAGTAGTAGCTCTTGTCGATGGAGGGCTCCTTCCTCACCGAATCGGCCAGCTTGTGGGATTCCTCCAGCCAGTCCGACTCGGTGGGGCGGCCTTCGAAAATTCTGGAAGGGAAAAAAATTTCAAACAGATGGAGTATTTTGCATGAGGAAGCACTTGATTGCGGTGCATCGTTACTTTTCTGAAGGGCCAGATTCACTCTTCATCAGAATGCTCATCCATAACATGCTGGTATTCAAATTATTAAGATAATTATTTTGTTTTATTCCTACAATATTTATGCACACTTCCCAAAAACATAGGTTAAATTTTAAAATTGCGTTAATTAAACAAAGTTGTGCAAGTATGTTTGGATCAGCCAATATTTTTGCGCAAAAGATTTTACATTGCTGTGCAAATACCTTTAAGCGAGACTTTTTAAGTCGTAACCGAATGAAAAATGAATTTCAGAATACAGAAATTTTCAGATTTTCAAGTCTGTCGATCCTTCCACCCACGTGCAAAGAATGTTTCGCATTGCACCAGCTTGAACGTGCAGACTCTTTTTTAAGTGCACTGCTTATTGATTACGCGGCCTGTGTTCCTGATGTCTTCATAAGAATAAGAATATGAAAATAATTTTTTACAATAATAATTTCAATGATTTAATAATTATAGTGGGTCATTACATTTTTTACTAAATAGTTTTAAATATTATCGTAACCATGACTATTTTCCAAATATTTTTCCAAACTAATTCGATTCACATCCTTCAAACTAATTTTCACTCAAATCTGATTTCGTGCGAAGGATAGGAATTGCGTAAAATTTTTTTTCTCGAAACTTCATAAGTTGCTGTAAAATATAATGTTTGCAATACACTAAAAAGTTTCCGTTTATGCTACAAATGGTACAGCATAAAAAAAAGTCACATGCAGAAAATATGCAAATCGAAAGCTTACGGTGTAGCTAAAATTTAAGTTTTCCGAACAAGGAAAAATGGATCTGGCACACCATAACATTTTTAAATGTTTTATTTGCTTCTATAGATTCCAAAAGGTTGCATTCAAAACTATCCTTTGTAATTAAGTACGCGGATTTTCTCGAGGAGAACGGGTTCGAAATCACTTCCGTCACTTGAAGATGCTACCTAGCATCTAATAAAATACTGGGATGTGATAGCGTAGTATCGGCTGGACCATCTATCGCATTCTTTCCCCATTTACATGTTATTTTGACAGCCATCTGTTTTTTTTCTTTCTATATTACGTTTTTTAATTAATTTTTATTCATAGTATGCATTGAATGGAATTTTTTTGTACACTGCACAAAAAAAATCACACACACATACACAAAAAACCAAAATAAAAGGGCATTATACAAATTGGTTTGAGTATAATGGAAGCATTGCAGAACTTATTTTGAAAGTGTTTGTGGGGAGTCTTTCTTTTTTATTCATTAAATTATTTCTTAAGCCATTGTTAACCTTTTCATTAAAATAATCGGGTAAAAAAAATGTTTTTACAAAATTAAAAATATTTTTTTCCCCTTTGTGGAGATGTTGATGTGAGTACCTGACCACGTAGCGTGCCGGGGGGTCCTTCTCGATGAAGAGCGCCGTGTCCAGGGGGTAGGGGGCGCTGTCGCCGCTATCCGCAGGAATCAGGAAGGACATGATGAAGATCGTGGAACAGGTGGCTCCGTGGCAGGGCACGATGCGCGTGCGGATGGGGGTGGTCGTGTTCAGCTTCATCCCTGGGGGAGAAGAAAAGATTCATTGCAATAAAACAAACCAGTTTCAAAATTTATTGGCATCGCATTTCAATTTTAAATTTTGATCGTAGTGGCAACTCGAATGCCCTGTTCGGGACACAAAGCATTCACCCACTGAAGAAAAGGAAATTAACGACATGGGTTGATAGCAGGATCGAGTGTCGCACATTAAGCCGCGTTCTGACGTGAGTATATATTTATTATTATTAAATCGTGTTTTATTATTTACAGTGGTTAGGAAATCGAATGATATCGATATGCATGGAAAAAAAAAAGATTAAAATGTCCGGGAAATGGAGCGTCACGCCGATTCCCACATCGAATAAAGTGTTTGAACCAACTACGGCCCTTGAGCTAGCTTGGCATTCATGGATAGGGGATGGCTTGGGAAACTCCCTACAACTGTCCAATCAGATTGCACTGAGCTCAGACACCGTTCTCTGAGTCACCGATCCTTACTGTCAGTAAGGCTCCGATTGCACGTCAAGGCCCTCTCCAGACGAGAGCAAATACGTTTGTTCCGAACGTCTCACCTTTACCAAAAAAAACAACTAATGACCACTAAATACACTAACTGACCACTAAATACACTAACTGACCACTAAATTTCTCTAGCTGTGAGTGACAACTGGTCATAAACAGCGTCCTTTAGATGGGCGAAACCGATTCTTCGAATCGATGTGGAGAAACACTTGATTTTCTGTCAAACTGGTCTTTAACGAGACTCATTCTCGTCTGGACTAAGCTTCAGATAGTTCACAACAACGAATCGATTGCTGTGATTCTCGCTCATCTCTCCCGTTCCGTCGCCTTCTCTAGAACAGCTGCTGATTTCTGGATGACAACCCCTTCCTGCCCCAAACTCGCCGAAAGG
>BPLQ01012478.1:0-12500 GCA_021605075.1 Caerostris darwini | reverse complement strand
CCTTTCATCTTAATATATACATAACGTCATTTAAAATGTAGAATTAAAATTTAATTAGATTCTGAAAATTATTAAAGCAATTATGGCTGTCATTATCTAACAAGAAATATAGTTTTTTAGAAATGCAATAGAAAGTTTTGAATGCATGAGTTCTGTATCTTTAATAGATGAGGCAGCTGCATCTCGACTTTTACTAACTACAGAAACAAACTGTTTCCTAATGTTATCTTTAAAATAAAACAATACAAAATGTCTACTTTTTCCCCATGGAAATCATGATTTTAACTTATTTGGTTATATGGGGCCTGAATGGCCGAGTGGCTAGCGCTTTAGCGCTCGGTACCACGGGTTTCGTTCGAGTCGCGGCGCTGCCATGGATGTGTGTAGTGGTTAGGAATCCACTTTAAACCGTAGGTCCCGGTTCTAATAGGATCGTAGAGTGTTGCGGGGGCATTGTTACTTCGCGTCCGTATCTTCAAGTTACAAGCGCCCCCTGGGTAATACAAAGTGAGTAACATCTGTGCAGCGCTTGCCTTAAGGCATCCAAGACGTCCATGTCTGTTTGCCAGCTGCATTAGGAAAAAAAACTTATTTGGTTATCTTAAATGTTAAATGAATATATATAATGTGTGTGTGTGTATGCATGTTTAATTCTTCATAGAGTATCCATTTCAATAGCCCGAAATTTAAAAAAATTTACATATGCATAAATTGTATACTTACAAGCGCAGCGACTATTGCTGTTGAAATAAGTAGCCCCTTCATCGCAGAAAAAAATGAATAAATGATATTTCCTGCAAAAGAGAATAAAAAAATGAGGTGAAGTATAATAGAGGATTTAATTTAATATTACATAGACTACTGATACTATACATAAAAATAAAAACAACACCTTTCTTTAAAATTGTTGTGCAATTATGGATGTACACAATTTTAATAGGAACATAATTTGTTTTAAGTCCTGTTGATATAAAAGTCTCATTTTTTAAATATGAAATCGACTCGCTACAACGTGCACCGCCGGTGGCCATCTCTGCTTTCGGGAGATCTATTTGAAGGGCATCCACACTCGGGTTTCTCGCTCACTACACGAAAATGAGGGGCGAAGGTCACTCTTAAAGCTCCTACCACAGGGATGGGCAAACTGCGGCCGGCGGGCCAACTTCGGCCCCCCGGAACGTTCTATCCGGCCCGCGGATAGAATTTTAATTTGCCGATCCGAGGCAAATTAAAAAAATTTATATATATATTTATATATCATATATCCATCTCCTTTTCTACTTTTATGAAATATTTTTTTTTTTCCTCTATTTCAAAGGACTGATGATCTTTTTACTTTCTCTATTTTTGTTCTGCAAAACATAAATCGACGGGAATAGCAAGCACAGACAGCTTTGAATCGGTAAAGTGTTAAAAGCCGAAGTTCTTTGTTAGTTATAGCTGTAGATTGGCGCCAACAAGCGCTATCTCTTTCTCCAGCAGCAGACATATGGGAATCCAATATAGGTGAATTATACCTCACATGTGGTCAGATTTGAAAGCTGAATTAATTGAGTTGCAATCTAACAATCATCTCAAGCAGTTGTTTCTAAATGTGCCAAAGTTAGAGTTTCACAAATCGTTATCGAAAGTAAGTTTCCCAAATTTAATATCTCACTCCCAGAAAGTCACCGCTATGTTTGCTTCGTCTTTTATATGTGAACAAGTGTTTCTTAGAAAGAATTATTTCAAAAGTAGACTGACGGATGAGCATTTAGCCCCGTTCCTTAGAGTCAGTACATCTCACTTCGAACCTCACTATAAGGAACTTTTAAAAATGAAATCGCGATTTCATTCCTCTCATTAAGATATTTAAATTGTAATAATAATAAAAGCAAATATATTAGGCTATATTTCAAATTTAATTAAAAACTTTTCGATCATTTAAAATTAAAAATATGGAATACATTAACAAGAATACTCTAACACGATCGTTTCAAATTTCAAACATAAAAAATTAAGAATAATAATATCCAGAAAAATTAAGCCAAATTAAAATCAGACGATTTTTTATACTATTGCCGATTTGTAATTACATTATTTTAAAAATTGAACAATATATATATAATGAATAATAAAAATATTTGATAATAAAATAATAATAATTAATAATTAAATGAATAAAAATAATTAATAATTGAATGAATAAAATAATTAATAATCGCTAATTAACTAATAATTAATTATGAGAAAAAAGAGATTATTAACTAATTGTTAATTAATTAATGATGAGCAAATGAGAAGAAAGAGCAGCGTGAATATATGAATATTTCTCCCATATAAAACTAAAATTAATTAATTAAATTTAATGAATGAATTAATAGTTGAAAACACTGTATTAACATCCAGTGTCATCCACTACAAGTTCAAAAAAGATGTATTTGAGCTTGAGTGGATGAATAAAAAGTATTTTATGAACGATTGAAAATTTAACAAGATAACATGTATATAGGGAGAGTGTGAGCTAATAGAAGGAATTTAATAAAAACAGAATGTAAGTACCTCTAAAAATAGGTATTCTGTCCATGACCGATTCCTGTATAAATATACACAATAACAGTAGATTTTAATAAAAGGTAAATGAAGAAATGGAGGGCGTTATATTACAGTTTAATGAACGATTTATACAGAGATTCTATTGATTGAGCTCTAAAGCGATCCTCCAAATACCTTGCTTCCTTTTTTAAATATCCATGCCTGAAGATATTTGCTGCAAAACTACGGGGATGCAAACGAGCGAGCGCCCTGAAATGCAATCGTTGCGGCTCATCTGCCGAGCACACTGCTTCAAGCGGAGCGTGTTCGGGTCCCTGCAGTGCACGTCACGAAACAACTGTCAAAGTTTCCACAAAAGCGATGCATTAGGAAAAGGGGAAGCCATTGGATGGTGAAAATAGAAACTGTTCGTTGTTTCAGGGTAAGAAGTCACGCAACTTTCTAAAAGGTGTTCTTTACTGCATTAAAATTAAGAATTTTGCAAAAAAAAAAAAAAAAAAAAATTCTATTAGTTTATTTCTAAAATTGAATTGTACTGTTATGTCTTCAGCATGTAGTTGTTTCGGGGTAAAAAGTCGGATAATCTTTTTTTTTTTTTTTTTTTAAATGTTCTTCATAGGAAGCATTTTGTTTGTCTTCTAACGCATGCTCCATAAGATGAACGGAAGCTGCAATTATGCGAAACGAATAAATAATTTAATAATCATCAAATGTAGCTTAAATGTCACACATATTTGATGAAAATTTTTAAATACAATAAAATTCTGGTGAGGTTTACCATAAGGCACTATTCGAAAATGAACTGTAAATAAAATAGACTGTAAAAAGAAGTGGCAGCGAAAAAATTATATACAACAAGTAATATAAAAAAAAAATTTTAGAGTCAATTCACTATATTGGAGAAAGTCCTTATAAATAATTTCCATTCATTTTTTAAGTTTATCTGGCGCCATCTATGGGTAGATATATGCAACTTAAATAAAAAAAAAAAAAGCTAAAATTAATTAATTAAATTTAATTACTGAATTAATATTTGAAAAAACTGTATTAACATCAAGTGTCATCCACTACGAGTTCAAAAAAAAAATGTATTAGAACTTGAATGGATGAATAAAAAGTATTTTATGAACGATTGAAAATTTGAACAAGATATATAGACGGAGAGTGTGAGCTAATAGAAGGAATTGAAAAAATGAAAAGAACTTTGCTTCTGACATCAGTCTTTTTTTGTAGGAACATTAATTAATTTTGATTTCTAGATCATCATTACGGGCTTCCACCGTTCAGCATACCCTTATCACCAATATTTTAACTTTCTATAATAGTTTATGGTCCATAATTGCACCGAATTTAAACTTAAATTCTAACTAATTAATCTTCAAAATTCTAGTACTAATTAATTTTTTGAAACTTTCTCTTTTATCCAATTCTAACAATTAAGCAGCCAATTAAAATTAACTTTATATATGAATTAAGATGATTAGGTTAAGGGTCTAACTTTTCTAGTTTGCTAGTTGCCAGTTGCCAGTTTGACCACATTACTTTCTATAGGGCATCATTTTGCCAATTACATGATATGCGAAGAGAAATTTTTTTTCTCCCATATAAAACTAAAATTATTAATTAAATTTAATGAATGAATTCATATTTGAAAAAATTGTATTGACATCCAGTGTCATCCACTAGAAGTATAATATATTTTTTTAAACCCGAGTGGATGAATAAGTATTATATTAACGATTGAACATTTCAACAAGATATATATAGGGAGAGTGTGAATTAATAGAAGGAATTGAATAAATATAATGAAATGTCCCGACTTACCGATCCTAGAGGGAGACTCGAGTGGTCCTGCGAAGCGCGCGGTCGACTGTTTCCTCACTATCCCAACATCCGGGCCTTTTGTAGAGAGAGGGTCCAGCGGTTAAGGTCATCCTCATCCCCCCCCCCTCCCCTCCAATAAAAAGTCCAGTTCAAGTTGACGACCTGACCGGCATCCGAAAACAAGTTCCTCCCATCAAGATCGGGTCGGAGTTCAGAAGGGGAGGGAATAAAAAAATCACAATCCGTCTCCCATTAAAAATATGAATTTAAATTCTTCCATAGAACGATGAAGTAAATAAATAATAATTAATAATTTTTTTTTTCTTATTTGATGTTCTAAAGCACCGGCGCCGAATCTATTCGTTTCCTTATGTCTGGGCCGCATGCGAATGAGGCGCTCCTCATACCACTCATTTAAAGATAATTGTTGCGGGGGTTGTTGTTCGATCGTGCGCTCCTCCCCCCTAAGACAATGGCTGTCGTAAAATAATCTCTCATTTCTTTTTATGCAAAACATATTTTTATTTACGATTTCTGATTCAAGTTCAATGATGGCTGAAATAAGAAATGTCTTGAGGGAAAAAAAAGAAAAAAAACCTAGATTAGTATTTAAATAAGATATAATTTTCAAAATACTTTTAATCTGCTAAATATATGTATAAAGAATTTCAGAAAATAAATTGGAAAAAAAAAAATACATGAAAATATCATTTTAAAGAATTTTGCTCGTTGATGTGTGTCGACAGCTAGGCCTTCAGTTGGATGTTTATGAACGAAGAATGAGTTGCATGTATCTACCCATAGAGGGCGCCAGATAAACTTAAAAAAATGAATGAAAATTATTTATAAAAGACTTTCTGTAATAGAGTGAAAAAAAAGTAGGAATTGACTTAAAAATTTTTTTTTTTTTATATTACCTGTTTTGAGTTTGTTCCTCAGCCATACCTCTACAACCATCCACCATTCCTCTACAGAAATATGTCCCACGGTCTTTCTACCACTCTGTAAGCCAGCATGTGTGAGCGACAGATTAAAACCTTCATTTCGGTGACGTGGAAGCCGGATACAGTGGCTGCTATAAGACTTCGCTTATGTTTGACCCACGGCTCGACATCGTAATTCTCCTGATAAATGATTTAAAACGGGGCTTCCTCTAAATTTTTTCAGTGTCTTTTTGCAGATGCTTTTAAAGCTTGTTTTTGGCCCAATGTCGTTACACACTATCAGTTCCACTCCGACAGCATTATTTTGTTTATGTAAGATACACTATTTTTATGAAAATTTACTTATTTCGACAGTGTAAACGAAAGTTTTTTTTAATTATTATTATTTTTCTTATTTTAAAAAAATGTACTGTTAATTTGCACATTAGTATTCCTACTGCATGGAAGGAAACTCGGAAGACTCACGGTAGGTGGCGTGCTTATCGATGCTGAAACCCATACATGTGCTCTCACGTGAAATCTTTTTTTTTTTTTCCGCAAGGCTCTGTTCTTGCACCTCATCTTTTTACTATCTTTATGGATGACATTCCTCAAAAACCTAACATTTCTCTCTGTTTTTTCGCTGATGATACTGCTATTCTTGTTCAAAATAAAAATATCAATTATATTCTTCTATGCTTCAAAATGGGCCTGAATGGCAGAGTGGCTGGTGCTCTGTACCACAGGTTTCGAGTTCGAATCCCGGTGGTGCCATGGATGTTTGTAGTGGTTCGGAATCCACTTTAAACCGTAGGTCCTGGTCCTAATAGGATCGTAGAGCGTTGCAGGGGCATTGTTACTCCGCGTCCGTGGCTTATCTTCAAGTTACATGCGCCCCTGGGTAATGCAAAGCGAGTAACCTCTGTGCAGCGCTTGCCTTAAGGCATTCAAGACCAAGCTGCCTAAGTGTTTGCCAGCTGCATTATAACAAAAAAAAAATGCTTCAAAATTATATTTATCTTCTTGAAAATTGGCTAATTAACTGGCGTATCAAACTCAACGTTACTAAAACTGGAGCTGTTCTCTATACTTGGAAACGTTCTGATATTCCTAATATTACTATTTTTAACACTCTTATAACTTGGTCAAATGTAGCAAAATAACTTGGAGTCATATTTGACAAGCATCTTACTTATCATTCTCACGTCAATTATACCAAAAATAAATTCAATATGGCTGTTAAAAAACTCTACCCTCTTATCTCTCGCAATAGTCATACCAACATTGATACTACAATTCTTATCTATATGGTCTACATGCGTCCCATTATAACATATGCCAGTCCAATATGGGGATCCGCTTGCAAGTCTAGAATCAAAGATATTCAAACTCTTGAAAATAAAGTATTACGCATGGCAGTTGATGCGCCGTGGTTTTTCAGAAATAAAGATATTATCGCTGCTCTGGAAATTCCTTCAATTAGAAATTTTATTCACAAATTCGCAACTCATTTTTATAACATTCCTAATAATCCTAATACTCTGCACAAGCGCCTTTCCTGATTATGACATTACTCTTCTCATCCATAATAAACGTTCGCGTACTTCACTGAACATTTTAACTACATAATATTTTTATCAGCTCTCTCTATTTGTTATTTTATTTATCCTATAATTGATTTTAAATTTCTAATTTTTTTTCTTTTACTTTTATATATACTGAGCAAGCCATATTTTTCTTACACTATCATCCTCTATGTCATCATCCAGATATACTCGTTAAAGTCAAATTGTTGTGTCTTCTCTTTTCCGAAAGCAGCGAAAGCGTCACGAGGGCATTTGGGCGAAATCACCGGCATGATACGTTTGAAGAGCATTGAAGTCCTTGAAGGAGGATGCCGCATGCAAATCGGAATAACTGGATACGCTCCGGGAAATAAGGCGCCCCGGGGAGTGCGATGCCCGGCGCACGGACTGAATCTGGGGCCGCTGCACGTGAACTCGAAAGGCACTTAACAGCGCAAGAAGAAGAATGGAAGGCAGTTTATTCACTATTGAAACAAAAAACTCTTTCGTTTCAGATTATGAAAGAGCGCCGACTCCTTCAATGTGCGTCATAAAAATAGTATGATTCGGCGAACGGACGAATTAAAAAGCAAATGAGCGAACCCACTTTCGGTCATTCCCCTCCGGGGAGGAAAGAAGCGGGGGGAAGGTCAGGCTGCATTTCCTCATACTTCGAGACCCGGACTGAACACGGCGGCAGCTCACTGTTTTTCTTGCCGGCGTCGTGAGCCCGTTTCCGGCGCTCCCGAACTCTGGACGGGTTGGTTGGGTTTGTCGCTGTACGCTCATCTTGTGCACACATTGGGCTAAATAGGCCGGGACCTACAGTTTAAAGTGAAATCCGAACCACTCACAAACACCCATGCCACCGCCAGGATTCGAACCTGAATCCTGGGGCACCGAGCTCCAGACACTCGGCCATTCAGGCCCATTTGCTTTCATTATATGGTAGTTTGAAAATTAGAGAGCAGATGAAACTAATAGATCGTTCAAAATTTATTTTATTTTAGAAAAACTTCTCTTCCAGCACCGCTTACCACCATTATTATCCAAGTGACTCAATTTTCTTCCCATAGATCCATTGCGCTTTTTTTTTCCGTATTGAATGCCCTAGGTTTCGCACAAAGCGTACAGCTCTCAACATGATGACAATGTAATACAGTGGTATATCTGCAAATATATACATTTAAGAATAAGTACAAACGATGCACGTCCTGCTTGGACGCGAAAATGTTGTTAGCCATACGACTTTATTTTAAATACTTTTTAACAAACTCTTTGCCCTGGGGATGGATAACAAAAAAATTTTCAGAAAAATGTCACCTCCAAAAAAACCCAAACAAACTATCAATAGCAGTGTCTGAAATAAACAGATAATAGAGAGTTTTTGCATACCGTACGTTAGTTACCGTAGGACTTCCGTTAGCTTTTTCACCCCAGCGCGCATGCTCATAGGAAACTGCGCATGCGCGCTAGGGAGAAAAAGCTAACGGACTTCCTACGGTAACTAACGTACGGTATGCAAAAACTCTCTAATGTCTCATTTCCGAAACATCCTGAGGTTTGGTTTGTCACTCTACGGTCACCTTGTGCACACTTTGGGCTAAACAAACCGGGACCTACAGTTTAACGTGTAATCCGAACCACTCACAAACATCCATGCCACCGCCAAGATTCGAATCTGA
Organism: Caerostris darwini; assembly: GCA_021605075.1. NCBI lineage: Eukaryota > Metazoa > Arthropoda > Arachnida > Araneae > Araneidae > Caerostris > Caerostris darwini. Next base: position 3,968 of record BPLQ01012478.1, on the reverse strand, counting down.
AGCATGGGATACCAAAGGCCAGAGTGCTAGCCACCAGGCCGCTCCAAACTCAGGACGAGGCGGCAGTTTTCTGCCCTGCCGCTTTGAGAACCATCATTCACGGTAAGGATGTGGGTGGGGCTAGTCTCTGTTCCTCGCTCCCAATGCGATGTTCCGGCCTACAGATTTGCAGAGCAACCTCCCCTCCACCCCCGGCCTATTTTCCATGCGGAACCACTTCTCGAACAAAGCTCTCTCTGTTCAGAGACCCAAAGCACTTTCCCCCATGTCTTTTCGACATGGTTCTCGACCTCGAATCTACGAATGAACGAGTTTCCAGTCGCTCTCCTCAGCAACAAAGGCAAAGGTAGTGTGTTTTTTGGAGTGCCGGGGGACAGGAATCCCCATGCCTCCTTTTGCATAATTTGTGAAATAAAATAATTAAGTTTGAGACAGAGGGCCTGAATGGCCGAGTGGCTGGCGCTCTGGCGATCGGTACTACAGGTTTCGGGTTCGAGTCCCGGCGGTGCCATGGTTGCTTGTAGTGGTTCGGAATACACTTTAAAAAGTAGGTCCCGGTCTAATAGGATCGTAGAGCGTTGCGGGGGCATTGTTACTCCGCGTCCGTGGCTTACCATCAAGTTACACGCGCCCCCTGGGTGATGCAAAATGAGTACGTCTCTGCAGCACTTGCCTTAAGGCATCCAAAGACCAAGCTGTCTGTGTTTGCCAGCTGCATTAGAAAGAAAGAAAAAAAAACTTTAAGACAGATAAACATAAGAGAAAAATTACATGTTTAAGAATATTGAGTGTAAAGAGTGTTAATTTGAATGAGCCATAGCTCAGAAGTTGAAAAATATAATGTGTATATTGTGGTAAAATAATAAAGAAAACAAAATCATCTTTCGAAGATGTAAAAAAGCATTCTTAAATAAAATTTTATTACACATTAAAGCGAAAAATAAAAGGCGCCAACTTCTGATCCGCACAGAGAAATTCTCGAACTTTTTCTTTCACCCTCCACAGATTAAAAGCAAGAAATGACGGCCACAAAGAATCCCAAAATTCAAATGGCACACAGAGTTGCTATGGGTTTGTTGGGAGGTGAGTTCAGTTCTTGGACCCAAATGAACAGTTGTTTCTTCTTTTTTTTTTTTTTTTTGAGATTAATTTGCCACCTTCCCCCACCCCAAAAAAAGTTTCTTTTTTTCTTTAATTCTTTTGGAATATTAGATATTTTAAGCTACAGAAAATTGCATTTAACATTTTATTATTTCTACGTTACATTTTTCTTTTCTCTTAAAACATACTTTTAATTAGATGGGTTATCAACATAATGAGTTGAAATTTCAAAATGAATGAATCATTTCTGTTTTTCAAAGCTTAATTTATAAACCGAAAATATTCTTAATAAAACGATCCATAAAAAAGGGATGTTTCAGTTATTAAAATTTTATTATATTTTAAAAAATAGGTTTACTTTATTTGAGCTACAGCAATTTATAAGTGTTGAATAAAGTGGGAAACACTCTATTCAAAGTATTCTTAGCATTGGAAATTTGAAATGACAGTATTCATTATTTGTCATTAATACAACATAAAATAATATATATAAAAAAAAATTTTAAAGTCAATTCCCACTTTTTTTTCACTCTATTGCAGAAAGTCCTTTATAAATAATTTTCATTCATTTCTTTAAGTTTAACTGGCGCCATCTATTGGTAGATATATTCAATTTAAATCTGAAAAAAAACTAAAATTAATTAATTAAATTTAATTAATGTATTAATTTTTTTAAGACTTTGTCATCCACTACAAGTTCAAAAAAAAAATGTATTTGAACTTGAGTGGATGAATAAAGAGTATTTTATGAACGATTGAAAATGTGAACAAGATATATATAGGGAGAGTGTGAGCTAATAGAAGGAATTGAAAAAATAGGACATTTCATTAGCATAATTATCGAAAAAGCCAAAATACGCATCCAATGATAAAGACGAATGATTTACCTTATAAAACTAATATGCAGCAAAAGTTCGCTCTTTTTATACGTCCCTTATTTTACACATATTTGGCATTGATTTTCAAGAATAAGGTCCTAAAGGTGAAGCCAAGACATTCAGGGATCAGCACAGAGGGCTTGAAGATACTAATAAAAAGAACACTCGTGCAAATATGTCGTCCGCGTCAGAGAACTATTTCGCTATAGTATGCATTTTTGAGTTATTTTAGCTTTTAAGGGTGATATCTGATTAAACAAGTAATATAAAAAAAAATTATTTTTCACTATATTGCAGAAAGTCCTTTATAAATAATTTTAATTTCTTTTTTTTAAGTTTATCTGCCGCCATCTATTGGTAGATATATGCAACTTAAATCTAAAGAAAAACTTAAATTAATTAATTAAATTTAATTACTGAATTAATATTTGAAAAAACTATATTAACATCCAGTGTCATCCACTACAAGTTCAAATACATTTTTTTAAACTTGAGTGAATGAATAAAAAGTATTTTATGAACGATTGGAAATTTGAACAAGATATATATATAGAGAGAGTGTGAACTAATAGAAGGAATTGAAAAAAGGACACTCGGGCCTGAATGGCCGAGTGGCTAGCGCACTGGCGCTCGGTCCCACAGGTTTCGGTTCGAGTCCCCGCGGTGCCATGGGTGTTTGTTGTGGTTCGGAATCCACTTTAAACTGTAGGTCCCGGTCTGTTAAGCCCTCGTGAGAGAGAAGATGTCTGTAGAACGACAAACCAAAGAACACTCGTACAAATATGTCGTCTGCGTCAGAGAACTATTTCGCAATAGTATGCATTTTTGAGTTATTTTAGCTTTCAAGGGTGATATCTGATTAAATGAATCTTTTGATACTTCATTGCATCTTGAAATGCAATAGATGTGGCATCGACACATCTCGAGTTTCTGTTATACTCTCTGTCATTTAAATTTCAGAAGGCGAATGTCGTCAGCACTTCATCCTTGCCCCAAGATGCTCCATTTCGATTGGAAAATTTTTGCTCGATCAGGACCCGTTTCTTTTTTGAAGAGAGCAGTCAGCCATCGATGATTATGATTAAAATTGAAAAAACCGGTATTGTTAGTATTTTCGAAATTTTGGAACACAATCACCCCCTGAAGACCTCCCATGGTGAAAGGAATGCAATGACAATGTGTGCTATCCATACGAAACTGGTAATTCATAACTGGTTTGATTCAAATGTACAGTGCATATAGATTTTAATTAAATATTCATCTGTAAATTAGCTTTTATATCTTTTTCTTTAATACGTCGACTGGAAAACAAGACTTCGCCCTGCACACTGTTTAAGGATCAATATTTTTCTCTTGTTTGCCGTCTTATATTTATTTTTTGTAAAAAAAATAAAAAACTTTTGTTCTTAGGTAAAAATAAATAATTGAGGGTGTTGTTGTTTTTCTTTACTACAGCGAATGGCCGGGGGCCAAAAGCGATATCAACAGTGCATTTTTCAAATTTACTGACAGGAGACAACGGCCAAGAGTCTATCTCCTGTCAAAGCGTCTATTTGTAATTTCTTTTCACTGTGACTTTCTTTTGGTAGCCTTACCTCCACGAGGTCCCGGCCGGGCAACGTGCGAAGGCACGGCCAAACAGGCTTTTGATCATTAGCAAGGGTAAAACTTTCTGAAAAAAAAAATAATAATAATAAATCATAATAACAAATCAAGGTAGTATTTTACTTCTCAAGAGTCATGAGTCAAACTTTAGCTGAAGAGGTAGAAGATGGTGGAAGTGAGGACAGTGTTCTCAAAGCAACAATTTTGTTTAAATCCATAGTTGACCTTACTTATCAAGAAACGTTAAAAGCAAAAGATAAGGCCCAGATAAGAGAACTTGTCACAAACATGATGCAGATCGTACAATTACAGAATAGAAGTTTATTTACCTTAATTGGGGCTAGCAACGAATTGGAAAAAATGATCTCAAAAAAACCTTCATTC
>BPLQ01012475.1:0-139705 GCA_021605075.1 Caerostris darwini | reverse complement strand
ATACGCTCCGCATTGTCTTCAACATTCAATTATCCCATTTCCGGCAGAACACTTATTGTAACAAAGGAACCCACTAATTTTCACTTTCCTGAACACAGTAGTGCTCATTTATTCGGAATTTCTGATTTACTGCAATCCGGTGGAGTATGAGACTTGCATTTTCCCGAAACCGAAATTATACTGTCAGTTTCCTTTCATGCGCGAAAGGTGGGATTGTAAATTTCGTTACCTCCTCATTATCTTAAATCTGCATTCAAATAATCTATTTCATTCCTAGAGAGAGAGACACCTGCACCTCCTAATCTCTTGCAAATTACTCTATGGATTGAATTCATCTCTTCTCCCCACAATCTCCTTTGCCTTGTCATAATGGAGGAGATAGTCTTAGGTTCAGAGAAAGGATGCCAAAATATGAGATGGGGGAATTTAAATATTTTCAATCTGGAAACAGCTTAATTTATGCATTAAAATCTCTCACGTCAATTCTGTCCTTGAGCTACTCTGAAAGGGTAAGTGAAAATTTTATTTTGAGTAGGCGCTCTTTTCTGTAAATAGCACCTTGCTTTGCAACTTTCCCTTTAATATGCATCATAGAATTTTCGAGTTATACATACTTTTATCATTTTGGCTTTTTCAAAATGAAACATGTAAACATTCTTTTTACGATCACTATTGTTAACAAGTAAGGAAATTATTTTTAGTAAATGAAGCAAATCAATAAGAAATACGATGCAAAAAAAGGAAAAATTCAAATTATAAATAAAAAAATAGTCTATATTTAGTTTTTCAATAATCAGTAAATCAAATAGCTTTTCAAATGTTAATGTATACAAAACTTCAGTTTGTCACTGCTTCTCAAATCTTTCATTTCCTAATAATAGACATTACGTTAAATTCTGAATAGCATTAACATCAACTATAAGCCTCTTTTGCAGTAGGGTATAACAATCTTTTACGCACAAAATACAAGCATATTCATCAATTCCGCATAGAAATCCTTTAATTAATATCCGATGACAATAATTGTTGTATTGCAAAATCCTGTCAAATGTTGTATTACATAATTCCTTTTCTTTACTTACAAGAACATAATTCCTTTTCTTTATTTACAAGGACGTAATTCCAGATAAATTCATAGAGAAATGTGAGGTATTTATAGACCTGCAATAATGTATAAGTAAAAGCACGGTAGTGATACATTTGTTAGTATTTCCACAAAATTCGAAATTAATTAGCTTAATTTATGCATTAAAACCTCTCACGTTAATTCTGTCATTGAGTTACAATGAAAGTTATACTGAATAACAGAAAGTTATACAGAGTTACACTGATAACAAATAATGTAATATCCCATATTCTATCAATAAATATCATCTAACATTCATTTACTAAAAAACGTAAGATCTTGTAATTTATGTATAAAAAGTAATGATTTATTTTCACGTTAAGGTCTTGCATTTTCCTATAGTACACAAGTAACAATATGTCTGATGCACGGATAGAGAAAAGTATTACATACTATAAAGGTATACATTGATTATTGCACTGCATTTAAAAATGGGGTACATATTTTTCAAAATGTTGGCGCAAGATGCTCTCAAACTGCCCCTAAAACTAGTTTCTCTCGCTAATCATCTTTGTTTCAGAAAGCAATAATTACAACAAGCACCACCAGCGGATATGAACTTCCGTCCTTTCGGAAGCTAGCTTGTATAAAATTTCATGCCAACCTCAGAAATCAATGCAATTATAAAAAAAATTGAAAATGTATTAAATTATCACACCAAAATTGTCTACAAATAAAGTAATTCAATATATTCATGTTGTAAGCATACCCATACTTTCCAAATTTTTCAGCATCAGGTTTTAACTAACCAACTTCTTTGACCAATGGAAAAATATTAGTGTTATTATATTGCTTAACCACTAGACAAAAAATAAGGGTGTCCATATAATAAAAAGCATGTTTAAACAAGCATATTAATTATTAATTATATTTGTATTTATAATTTATTTCCCACAAGTAAAGAAATGATTTATTTATTTACAGTATTAAATCTAATATGTAATAAATCACGAAATTCATACACTCCGCATTGTCTTCAACATTCAATTATCCCATTTTGGTAGAACACTTATTGCAACAAAGGAACCCACTAATTTTCAGGTTCCTGAACACGGTGCTCATTTACTCGGAAATTCTGATTTACTGCAATCCGGTGGAGTATGAAACTTGCATTTTTCCCAACCGAAATTATACTGTCAGTTTCCTTTCAAGCGAGAACGGTGGGAGTGTAAATTTCGTTACCTCCTCATTATCTCAAATCTGCACTCAAATAATCTATTTCATTCCTAGAGAGAGAGAGAGACACATGCACCTCCTAATCTCCTTCAAATTCCTCTCTGGATCGAATTCATCTCTTTTGTCCACAATCTCTCTTGCCTTGTCATAATGGAGGAGATAGTCTCAGGTTCAGAGAAAGGATGCCAAAATATGTGCTGGGGGGAATTTAAATATTTTCAATCTGGAAACAGCTTAATTTATGCATTAAAATCTCTCACGTCAATTCTGCCCTTGAGCTACTCTGAAAGGGTAAGTGAAAATTTAATTTTGAGTAGGCGCTCTTATCTGTGAATAGCACCATGGTTTGCAACTCTTCCTTTAATATGCATCACAGAACTTTCGAGTTATACATAGTTTTATTATTTTATTTTTTTTCAAAATAAGCCATGTAAATATTCTTTTCAATAATTTTGCGATCAAGTAAAGAAGTTATTTTTAAGTAAAGAAAGCTAATCAATAAAAAACAAGATGTTAAAAGAAAAATATGGATTATAAATATTATAATATGCTATATTTAGTTTTTGAATAATCAGTAAATCAAATAGCTTTTCAAATGTTAATGTGTACTAAACTTCAGTTTGTCACTCCTTTTCAAATCCTTTATTTTCTAATAATAGACATTGCTTTAAATTCTAAATAGCATTAAACCTTTTTCCAAGTAGGCATTAGGCCTTTTTTGCAGTATCTTTTTAGCACACAATACAAGCATATTCATCAATTCCGTATAGAAATCCTTCAATTAATAGCAGATGACAATATTTATCATGTTGCAAAATCCTGTCAAATGTTGTGTGATATGATTCATTTTCTCTACGTACAAGAACTTAATTCCAAATGGATTCAAAGAGAAATGTGAGGCATTTATGGACCTGCAATAATATTTTATTAAAAGTACGGTGGTGATACATTTGTTAGTATTTCCACAAAAATCCAAATTAATTAGCTTAATTCATGCATTAAAATCTCTCACGTGAATTCTGTCCTTGAGTTACACTGAAGGTTATACTGATTACCAGAAAGTTATACAGAGTTATACTGATAGCAAATGACGTAACATCACATGTTCTATCAATAAAAATCCTATAACAATCATTTGTTAAAAAAACTTTTAAATTAAACAATTTGAGTTCTTGTAATTTATGTATAAAAAGTAATGATTTGTTTTCTCATTAAGGTCTTGTATTTACATTAGTATACAAGTAACAATATGTCCAATGCACGGAGAGAGAAAAGTGTTACATACTGTAAAGGTATGCATTGATAATTCCACTGCAATTAAAAATGGGGTAAAAATGTTGATGAAAGATATATAACCAAAAAGCATGTTTAAACAGACAGTTTAACAATTTATTCTATATGTTTTTAAAATTTATTTGCCACAAGTAAAGAAATAATCTATTTATTTAGAATATTATATGTAGTATGTGACAAATCACAAAATTCATAATACGCTTCGCATTGTCTTCGACATTTTATTATCCCATTTCGGTAGAACACTTATTGTAACAAAGGAGCCCACTAATTTTCAGTTTCTTGTATTTCCTATAGTATACAAGTAACAATATACCTGATGCACGAAGAGAGAAAGGTATTGCATACTGAGAAGTTATACAAGTTATACATTGATATATATTTCGCATTGAAAAATGGGATAAAAACCGGTTTTCAAAATGTTGATGTAAGATATTCTCAAACTGCTATAAAATCTATTCTCTCTTGAGAATTCTCTTTGTTTCTGGAAGCAATAAGTGCAACGAAGACCACGAATGGATATGAACTTTAGCCCTTTCGACAACTAAACTAAGAGCCTAAACACTAGTGAAGAGTAAGGGAGTCTATGTAATGCAAAAGTATGTTTAAATACACATTTTCACTATTAATTCTGTTTGTATTTATAATTATAACAAGTAATGAAATAATCGATTTATTTACAATATTAAATCTAGTGTGTAATAAATCACAAAGTTCATACGCTCCGCATTGTCTTCAACACTCAATTATCCCATTTTGGTGGAACACTTATTGTCAAAGGAACCCACTAATTTTCAGTTTCCTGAACACGGTGCTCATTAACTCGGAATTTCTGATTTACTGCAGTCCGGTGGAGTATGAAACTTGCATTTTCCCCGAACCGAAATTATACTGTCACTTTCCTTTCAAGCGAAAACGGTGGGATTGTAAATTTCGTTACCTCCTCATTATCTTAAATCGGCATGCAAATAATCTATTTCATTCCTAGAGAGAGAGACACCTGCACCTCCTAATCTCCTGCAAATTCCTCTATGGATCGAATTCATCTCTTTTGTCCACAATATCTCTTGTCTTGTCATAACGAAGGAGATAGTCTTAGGTTCAGAGAAAGGATGCCAAAATATGTGCTGGGGGGAATTTAACTATTTTCAATCTGGAAACAGCTTAATTTATGCATTAAAATCTCTCACGTCAATTCTGCCCTTGAGCTACTCTGAAAGGGTAAGTGAAAATTTAATTTTGAGTTGGCGCTCTTATCTATGAATAGCACCTTGGTTTGCAACTCTTCCTTTAATATGCATCACAGAACTTTCGAGTTATACATACATTTATTATTATAATTTTTTCAAAATAAACCACGTAAATACTTTTTTATCATCATTGCTAGCATATAATGAAGTTATATTTTAGTAAAGAAAGAAAATCAATAAGAAACACGAGGTTAAAAAGGAAAAATGCAAATTATAAATATGATTATATACTATATTTATTTTTTGATTAATCTGTAAATCAAATAGCTTTTCAAATGTCAATGCATACTGAATTTAAGTTTGTCACTGCTTTGCAAATACTTCGTTTTCTAATAATAGACATTGCTTTAAATTCTGAATAGCATTAACATGAACTATAAGCCTTTTTTGCAGTAGGGGATAACAATCTTTTACGCACACAATACAAGCATATTCATCAATTCCGTGTAAAATTTCTTTAATTAATAGCAGATGACAATTATTATCATATTGCAAAATCCTGTCAAATGTTGTGTTATATAATTCATTTTCTTTACGTACAAGAACTTAATTCCAAATGAATTCATAGAGAAATGAGAAGCATTGATGGACCTGCAATAATATATAAGTTAAAGTACGGTAGTGGTATATTTGTTAGTATTCCCACAAAAAAATCCAAATTAAATAGCTTAATTTATAAATTAAAATATCTCACGTCTATTCTGTCCTGGAGTTACACTGAAAGTTATACTGATTAATAGAAAGTTATACAGAGTTACATTGATAACAAATAATGTAATATCACATATTCTATCAATAAAAATCATCTAACATTCATTTGTTAAAAAAAAAAAAAAAAAACTTTTTAAATAAAAAAAATTGAGTTCTTGTAATTTATGTATAAAAAATAATGATTTATTTTCACATTAAGATATTTTATTTCCCATAGGATAAACTAATGAAATGTCTGTCTCATGGAGAGAGAAAGGTATTGCATATTGTAAGGGTGTATAGTGATAATTGCTCCGCATTGAAAAATGGGGTAAAAAAATTTTAAAATATTGATGCAGGATATTCTCAAACTGCTATCAAAACTATTCTCTCTTGAGAATTCTCTTTCTACCTTTAAAGCCGTAATTACAACGAACACCACCAGTGGATATGACCTTTTGCCCTTTTGCAAGCTAGCTTGAGAACCTAACCACTAAATAAGAGTCAACATAGTCCATATAGCCAAAAGCATGTTTAAATAGACAGTTTAACTATTTATTCTACTTGTATTTGTAATTTATTTGCCGCAAGTAAAGAAATAATCGATTTATTTACAATATTAATTCTAGTAGGTAACAAATCACAAAATTCAAACGCTCCGCATTGTCTTCAACATTCAATTATCCCATTTCGGTAGAACACTTATTGTAACAAAGGAACCCCACTAATTTTCAGTTTCCTGAACACAGTAGTGCTCATTTACTCGGAATTCCTGATTTACTGCAATCCGGTGGAGTATGAAACTTGCATTTTCCCCAACCGAAATTATACTGTCAGTTTCCTTTCAAGGGCGAACGGTGGGATTGTAAATTTCGTTACCTCCTCATTATCTTAAATCTGCATTCAAATAATCTATTTCATTCCTAGAGAGAGAGACACCTGCACCTCCTAATCTCCTGCAAATTCCTCTATGGATCGAATTCATCTCTTTTCCCCACAATCTCCGTTGCCTTGTCATAATGGAAGGAGATAGTGTTAGGTTCAGAGAAAGGATGCCAAAACATGAGATGGGAATAATTTAAATATTTTCAATCAGGAAACAGCTTAATTTATGCATTGAAATCCCTCACGTGAATTCTGTCCTTGAGCCACCCTGAAAGGGTAAGTGAAAATTTCATTTTGAGTAGGCACTCTTATCTGTGAATAGCACCTTGCTTTGCAACTCTACTTTTAATATGCATCACAGAACTTTCGAGTTATACATACTTTTATTATTATTATTTTTTCAAAATAAGACACGTAAATACTTTTTTATCAACACTGCTAACAAGTAAGGAAATTATTTCTTAAGTAAAGAGAGAAAATCAATAAGAAATACGCTGTAAAAAAGGAAAAATGCAAGCTATAAATATGGTAATATGTTATATTTAGTTTTTGAATAAGCAGTTAATCAAATAGCTTTTAAAATGTTAATGCATACTAAACTTCAGTTTGTCATTGCGTTTCAAATCGTTCATGTTCTAATAATAGACATTGCTTTAAATTCTAAATAGCATTAACATGAACTATAAGACTTTTGGAGTAGGGGATAACAATCTTTTACACACACAATGTAAGCATAGTCATTAATTCCGTATTGAAATTCTATAATTAATAGCAGATGACAATAATCGTATTGCAAAATCTTGTCAAATGTTGTGTGATATGGTTCATTTTCTTTATGTACAAGGAGGTAATGCCAGATAAATTCATAGAGATATGTGAGGCATTTATGGACCTGCAATATTGTATAAGTAAAAGTACGGTAGTGATACATTTGTGAGTATTTCCACAAAAAACAAATTAATTAGCTTAATTTATGCATTAAAATCTCTTACATCAATTCTGTCCTTGAGTTACACTGAAAGTTGTACTGATTAACAGATAGTTACACAGAGTTACACTGATAACAAATAATATAATATCACATTTTCTATCAATAAAAATCATACAACATTCATTTATTAAAAAAACTTTTTAAATATAAAATTCGAGTTCTATGTATAAAAAATTATGATTTATTTTATCATTAAGGTCTTGTATTTCCCATAGTTTACAACTACCAATATGTCTGACGCATGCAGAGAGAAAGGTATTGCATATTGTAAGGGTATATAGGGATAATTGCTCCGCATTGAAAAATGGGGTACACAAATTTTAAAATATTGATGCAAGATATTCTAAAACTGCCATCAAAACTATTCTCTCCTGAGAATTCTCTTTGTACCTGAAAGTCATAAATGCAACAAACACCACCTGTGGATATGAACTTTCGCCCTTTAGCAAGCTAGCCTGAGACCCTAACCACTAAGTAAGAGTCAACATAGTCCATATAGCCAAAAGCATGTTTAAACAGCCAGTTTAACTATTTATTCTACTTGTATTTATAATTTATTTGCCACAAATAAAGAAATGATCGATTTATTTACTATATTAAATCTAATATGTAATAAATCACAAAATTCATACGCTCCGCATTGTCTTCAACATTCAATTATCCCATTTCGGCGGAACACTTATTACTACAAAGGAACCCACTAATTTTCACTGTCAGTTTCCTTTCAAGCGCAAAAGGGTGGGATTGTAAATTTCGTTACCTCCTCATTATCTTAAATCTGCATTCAAATAATCAATTTCATTCCTACAGAGAGAGAGACACCTGCACCTCCTAATCTCCTGCAAATTCCTCTATGGATCGAATTCATCTCTTTTCCCCACAATCTCCCTTGCCTTGTCATAATGGAAGGAGATAGGATGCCAAATATGAGATGGGGGGAATTTAAATATTTTCAATCTGGAAACAGCTTAATTTATGCATTAAAATCACTCGCGCCGATTCTGTCCTTGAACTACTCTGAAAGGGTAAGTGAAAATTTTGTTTTGAGTAGGCGCTCTTATCTGTGAATAGCACCTTGCTTTGCAACTCTTCCTTTAATATGCATAATAGAATTTTCCGAGTTATACATATTTTTATTATTTTGCTTGTTTTTCTTTTCAAAATAAGCCCTGTAAATATTATTTTTCGATCACCATTGCCAGCAAGCAGTGAAGTTATTTTTAAGTAAAGAATGCAAATCAATTAGTAATATGAGGGAAAAATTCAAATTATAAATATGATAAAATGCTATATTTAGTTTTTGAATAATCAGTAAATCAAACAGCCTTTAAAATGTTAATACATACTTAACTTCACTTTTTCACTGCTTTTTAAATCCTTCATTTTCTAATAATAGATATTACAAAAAATTTATTTGGTATTATTATAAATTAATAATTATAAATACGAGGGTGGATTATTTTTAAATGAAGAAATTATTACGTATTAATGTAAATAACCAATTATAAATACTAGGGTTGATTAATTTTTTAATGAAAATTATTAGATATTTTAAATTTCCAGTTATAATTATGACGGTTGATTATTTTTAAATTCTGAATAAAATCAAAGTGAATTATTCACCGTTTTTTCAGTTGGAAATAACAAACTTTCACGCACACAATACAAATATTTTCATCAATTCCGTATAGAAATCCTTTAAGTAATAGATGGAAATAATCCTATTGCAAAACCATGTTTCTTGTATGACATGATTCATTTTAATTACGTATAAGGACTTAAACCCAGATAAACTCATATAGTGATATAGTTGTTTTCCTATCCACACAAATCCAAATTTATTATCTTAATTGTTTGACCCCTTCTTTTACAATTCTGTACTTCATAACTTTCCTTCCCGTGAGGACAGTGTTTTCTGCAGAATTGTTTTTCAACAGTAAATGTTAAAATCATCAGTGTTGACTGATTGGATTAGCAAATGTTATTTAATACAAATTGTCAAAAAGGATTTCTGAACACCATCAGAAAAATATTTCAGCTGCTAACATAGTTTATGCAATATGACTTCATTTTATATAATCACATTTTAAAGGAGAAGACTATATTCCTAAATTTTATTGAAATATTTATAACTCTCAATTTGTCGTTTTTATTGGTATGGGCATATATTTCAGTTGTCAACATGATTCAACCTATACTTTTTCATTTTATATTATCACATTTTAAATGATACCATACATAGAAATTTTATTGAAATATTTATAACCTCTATTGTACACTTTTACGTACGTTTAGTACTACTTGCAGTTGTCCATGAATTTGAATGATTCAAGCAATAAATATTAGGTTTTAATATAAGCTTGACTTACATTCTAAAATTTAAGAAAATACTTCATGCATATAACACACAAATAATTGTAATTTCAGACTTTCTGCTAGAAGTCAGTTTTGAATTTCAAATAACTTGTTCCAGCGACTTAAAACAGAGAATATGATTATACATTTACGCATTGCTAGCATAAACCAATTTTGCGTTGCATGTATATTTCTATAATGGAAAAAATTGAATTACGTCCAAATCATGGCAAAAGTTGTCTACTTTAACGGAAAGTTTGTATTATTAGCATTATCACGTATTACATACCGAAACACTATCATATTATAAAAGACAATAAACATGAAACTAAGTTTCTTAAGAATTATTTACGATCAATATTCCATTGCATTCTTAGTTTTCTCTACACTTGCAGTCACGATGAATATGAATCACTGTTTCGAATATGATCACACCATTATAATTTGCCATAATGTTTTTTTTTAAAGTTACAGTGTAACTTTGATAAAAAAAAATCATCAAATCATCCAGCTATTGGAAATTCTTTAAGATAAGATTATATACGAATTGAAAAATATTAACACATGTATCTTTAAATAAATTAATTCTAAAAAAAATTGTAAATATGGTGTAGAAAAGCCCTATTTAATTTGTATTATAATTAGAGATTTTTTTCTGTTCAAGTAAAATATTTGTATTTTAAAATTGTTACTGCGTTTTCTTCCTTTTTATTTTCTATTTGATTTTGTAATTATTTTAGTGTTGATGGTTTCATTCTCAAAAATAATTTTATACATTGTTAAAAGACCTAATTGCAATGGAATTTTCATAAAAATCAGCAAATAATTTGAAAAATCAGATTTTTTTAAAAACTTTTTTATAAAAAATGTAAATTTTATAAAGAAGAGTTTTCTAAAGTTCTCAAAGTAAGCATTTCCTCCTTATGCGTGGCCCCAAATTTATCTTTCCAAATTCCTGACCACAAAGTCCAGATGAACTGAGGAAAAAATTCGGAATTGGATTAATATTCTTTTAAAAAATAAATAACACCAAGGCTATATACATATAAATAAATGTTAATATATATGTAGATTATTCCAACATGAAACAATCGTGATGGAAAGAATATAACCCTTCGAAGTCAATTTTTTTTTTTCTAAATTACGAAATAATTCTAATTAGCTCTTTTCTTAAATAAATGTAAAATAGCACATTTAAAAATTCTCTGAAAATTGTTTGTTTTTATTAGTTTGCTGAATCTGAAGTTTTTAAAAAATGAATTCTGTCCTTTTTCATTCTGAGATTTATATATATATACCATACATACATTTTTGTTTTGCTACAATATTTTCAGTTCAGCAATATTGGCTTTGCCACACTAGTATCAGATTTTGCTTACGAGGGTAGTGGCTAGTTTCAGTATCTGGAAAGTAAATTACACCATGTTCTAGCCGCGTACCATGTTCTAGAATTCATAGCAATAAGACGGTAAAATTGTGATCAGGAATGTGAAATGGAGAAGGTTTAGTTTGGTTTGTCGCTCTACGGCATCTTGTGCACATGAGGGCTAAACAGATCGGGACCTACAGTTTAACATAGATTCCGAACCACTAACAAACATCCATGCCAACGCCAGGATCCGAAACTGAAGCCTGTGATACCAAAGTTCTTCCAAAGCGCCAGCCAGTTGGCGACCAGGCCGCCAAAATCGCGAAGGAAACGGACAACTTTCATCGTATGCTTAAATGTAGGAAATTTGTAAATTGGTGGCAACAATGTTAAAACGGTTTATTGCCGAAAGATATTACCCTTCAGAAAGGTAAAAAAAGACAAACAAGATGTCTTGCAAAAGATGTACCATTAGGGGTCACATTCTTGTAAGCCCTTGCAAGACAACACTACAAAAAAAATTATGTGCAAAATTTCAATAAACTGAACTAAAAACTCCTTTTTCTCATCATTGAATCATGTAAGTGTGACGTCCATTTGTTTACAGTTCAGTATATACATACGAATTTCAGTGCTGTTTTGAAAGTTTTAATTTTATCTTGGGATCATCCTTTGAAATTAAAAATTACCAGTAGATGGAGTAAAATGGAAGACATTTTTCAAAAGTACCGTTAGTGAAAAAAATATATCTCAATAAAAAAATGTAATATTTGGTAAGTACTCATTACATATACTTATATCACATAATTTTCTGGTGACTACAGCATTTCTGTTAAAAACATTTTATTAAGCTTTAAAGCAAGTGCTTTAATTTACAGCTGACAAAACACAAAATTTATAATATGAATTAAAATTGAATGAAAATATTAATTACTTTAACAAGTAAACGACAAGTGTTTCTGATTCATCAATAAATTGATTAAAAAAACAAATTTAAAATAATTACTAAAATATAATTAAATCATAAATGAACCCAAATTTCTTTTTTTAAAGAAAAATTAACTTTTTTTAAAACATAAATATTCATACAAATTGAACTTCCCGCAATTTTTTTAATGAGATTTTTCTCATATTCGGTACAATGACGGAAATATTGTGTTTATAAAAAACTTATTACTTTTAATTAAATGCTTTTAGAAAAAATATCCATATTTTTTCAATGAAATACTCATAATTTCATACCAATTAATAAGTCACAGTAAAATAAGGTTTATTAGAAATTGAATCAACAGATAAAATGAGATAAGACATAATTAAATCAAAATATATTTTTTTAATTTAACAACTAAATTAGATGTAAGGCTCTTGGTTCTAATGAGGCTTTTGTTATAAAAATAAACTAAAGGCTTTCTTGTATTTTTAATACATTTTTTTTTCATATTTTGAGTCTCATCATTTGCCTGTTTATCTATGGTAATATTCCTTAATTAATTGTCCTGTCCTCCTATTTAAAATTCATATTCTTTGTTGGTGACTGCACTAATTAATTTTTCAACTATTTTCGTCTTATTTCCTGAGGAAATAAAAGTTTGGAGACTTTTTGAAATTCCTCAAAATGTCATGAATATCATTACGCCTTCTTAATTTGGGTATAAGACATTTTTTTTTTTTTTTTTTTTTTAATAAAGGGATCCTCTCAGTAAACAATTCCTTAACAATTTTTGATAGGATAAATAAATCTTCGTTAAAGTTTTTGATCGTTAATAGTTCTTACAATTAAAAACAAGATTTCGAAACAGTAAAAGAAAACTCGTTTCAGTTTTATTTAAATTTTTTGAACACAAGATTAGATTAGATTAGATTATTAATTATTTGAAATTATTCATTAATATTTTAAAACGATTTCAATAAAAATTTTAAATGTTGAAACAAATACATTCAAGAAGAAATAACTTCAATTTTATTCTTTCGATGTTAAACAATAATCATTAAATAAAAAACAATGTTTAAAGAATAATCTATACTTAAGAATAAATCATTAAATAAAAAATAATCATTAAAGAAATAATTCTTACAATTAAAACATTTAAAAATCAGTAAAATAATAATCGTCTTTACTTTTATTGAAATTTTTCGAACAAAAAAAAATTAGAATATTAATTATTTGAAATTATTCATTAATATTTTAAAACAGTTTCAATAAAAATTTTAAATGTTGAACAAATACTTCAAGAAGAAATAAATTCAATTTTATTTTTTTGATGTTAAAGAATAATCATTAAATAAAAATAATCGTTAAAGAATAATATATAATTCAGAATAAATCATTAAATAAAAAAAAATCATTAAAGAATTATATATAATTAAGAATAAGTCATTAAAGAATTATATATAATTAAGAATAATTCATTAAAAAATAATCTTTTTTTTTAATGATTAAATAATAATCAGCAAAAAAAAAAGTTTCTATATTATTTGAAATTTTTTATTAATATTTTAAACTGATTCCAATAAAATTTTTATATATTGAACAAATATTTCAAGAAGAAATAAATTCAATTTTAATCTTTCGATGTTAAAGAATAATCATTAAATAAAAAATAATCTTTAAATAATAATATATAATTAAGAATAAATCATTAAAGAATCATCTATAATTAAGTATAAATCATTAAATAATTATCTATAATTAAAAAAAATCATTAAAAATAATCTATATTTAAGAATAAATCATTAAATAAATCTATAATTAAGAATAAATCATTAAATGATTATCTATAATTAAGAATAAATCATTACAGAATAATCTTTTTTGATGATTAAAGAATAACCATGAAACAAATTATTCCTTATTTCAAAATTTTTATTATTATTTTAAATGTTTCAATAAAATTTTTAAATATTTAATAAATACCTTCAAGAAGAAATATATTCAATTTTGTACTTTCGATGTTAAAGAATAATCATTAAATAAAATATAACCATTAAAGAATAATCAATATAGCATAATCTTGAAGAATAATCATTAAATCATCTTTTTAATGATTAAAGAATAATCATTAAAAAAAAGATTCTTCATTATTTGAAATTTTTTATTCATATTTTAAAATGGTTTCAATAATTTTTTAAATATTGAAAAAAATACTTTCAAGAAAAATTTTATTCAATCTTATTCTTTCGATGTTAAAGAATAATCATTAAATACAATAAAATATTAAAGATAAAAATGGTGACACATGGAAGTGATGGATCATTAATTAGACGGTTTTTGAAAAATAAAATTCATATTATTATTTATTGGCCTAAAGGTAATAAAATATCACATAGCGGAAAAATTAACTAAGCAATTTTTTTAATCAACTGCTGGTTTGTATTTTTATATTTTGCATATAAACGGACCTTTTATGCACTCATAAGTGAATCTTTATGTAATATATTAGTCTATTTCTTCTTTATTGTAATTTTGCTAATAAATCCACTAACATATTAATAATTTTATCTATAATTAAATTTTCTAATTTTGCATTATGGAAGGAAAAGAAACTCTAGGTAATGTCAGACACATTACCCCAATCTCTACAAGTCTCACAACACTTTATCACAATCTTTACGTAAGTGAATCTTTATATATTAGTCTATTCCTGCTTTATTGTAATTTTGCTAATAAATCCATAAATATATAAAAAAAGTTTATCTAAAATTACATTTGCTCATTTTGCGTTGTGGAAGGAAAACAAAGTCTAGATGATGTCACACACTTTATCCCAATCTCTACAGAAAAGATTAATTTTTCAAAGCAATCATTACAATGCTGGCAATATTTAGAAACCCAGGTTTGAATCAAATCGCAGGTTACATGTTTACGATATTACTGTATCGAGTTATAAGTATATAAATATTTATTATTTTAATTTTATACTTTATCTGTCCTCCACAAGTAGCTTTCAATGTTTAAATAATGTTTTGGTATATAAACAATAACTAAGGCACTAATTGTTATTTAAAAAAATCCACTGAACTAATATCTCTAAAAATTAAAGCATGAACAATTAACGATTCAAAAATTATTCTTGTTAAATGCTCAGAAAAGAGGAAATCACATTTAATTCACATTTAATTTAAAGCACATTTAATTTTTAATGCTTAATGAAATTGTTTGTATTTACAAAATACATGTATTTGTAATTTTGCATCCAGTAGATTTTTTATGTCAATTAAATACGTATTTTACGATTTTTTATTATTTATAAGCTATTTTTCTCAAAATTTTATGTACATTCATATTGAAGTGCAATAGGACTTAAATATTTAAACACATTACAAAACAAAATTAAAAAAAAAAAATATTTGGAAAAAATTAATCTCTGATAAATAAATTTTAAAATTACGTTTTGCTTTTCAAACATTTTATCATTAAAGTGCATTGAATAAGAATAATTACAACAATTAAAGTTATTACATAATATAAAATTAAAAATTTCTTTATTTAGCCTTTTTTAAGCTCAACACTTTAAATATTAATACTTTTTGCAATGCCGAAAAACTTACCTCTAAACTTCTAAAATCAAATCTAAGGAAATTAAATTTTCGTGAACATTTACTTAATTTAATTTCGTAATATACTTAAACAATTTACATTTCTGAATTTGGTTTATAAATAAATAAAGAATTTCTTAAAAAGGAACTTTTATTAAATTTATCTGAATTCAAATATTTTATTTAACTGCATGAATGTTTTATTTCCATGGTTAAAAACAAATCCTAATTAAATTTTAGATAAAAAAAAAAAAAACTGAAATCCTCAGAATACTTTAATGCATTAAAGAAGCTTCTTTATCTTTTCCTTGACATTTCCAGGGCAATAAATGTTTTCTTAATTCATTCCGTTTTATATCTTAAAAGACTTGTTTAAATTAAGTTAATTTATAGTTCTTTTTTTATTTTAATGAAAAAACACTTCAGTTAAGTGTTTTTCCAATTTTATATGGTAAAGGCTTGTAAGATTTTATTATTATTTATGGTATTTGAAAAAATAAAATTGATTGAAATAAAAAATGATTACCTTAAAAAAATGAAAAATAATAATTATTTAAAAACAATTGAAATTTTAATATTTTTTTTCCGTCACGTATGTATTTTTGGTCTAGTTGGACATTTTTCCGTACTAGGCATAATTAGACAGTGGCCCACAGTTTAAGATAAAAAAAGGAATTCCCCTTATAATCAAATATTATTATATTTCCTTATAATAAATAAATTCTATTTTATGAGATGAAATGCGAAATATATTTTTATGAATACATATTATTTTAAAAATGATATAATGGCAATAATTTTAAATTTTTAATCTTGATTATTGCCATTATATTTCTCCTAGGAAGAAAAAAAATCCAAAAATAAATAAAAATGGCTGAACAAATTAAAATACCAATAATTCTTTTCAATTTCCATTTATTTGAATTTGGAAAATATTAAATTTCACTACTTGTACTATAAGGATTATATATTGTATATAAATAAGAATGCTGTAATTTTTATTAAATATCTTCAATTTTATATTAATATCATCTGAATTTATAAACTAAATTTTAAACTTTATAAAGTAATCCTGCTAAGAAACCCAGTTTAATAGTTAAAGAATTGTGTGCATAAATATAAAAAAAATGAAATTATTAATCTATGTTTATATTTTCATAAAAAAATTTTATTATGAAAATTTTATGTTCATGATTTAAAATAAATTGAATTTGGATAAATTAATATTTATATCAAATATCTAGCTAATATATATATTAATGTAATATGTTTTTGATATTTTTTAATACACATAAAAGCAATAGAATTTTCAATCATGTATGTTACTTTCAAAAGTCATATATAATCTAATATGGAAGTCTGTTTTCCATAAAATTGATAAATGTGTAAGATTTTATGTATGCGTGATATTATGTTGTGATATGTTGTAGTTGAATGCTTTGTTTTTATAACACATTGAAGTAAACTATATTATTAATGTTTAACATTACATAAAAAATTTCCGTTGCAGAATTTCATATCTCTATGAAATATTTCAACAAGAAATAT
The DNA here is from genome assembly GCA_021605075.1 of Caerostris darwini. Classification (NCBI taxonomy): domain Eukaryota; kingdom Metazoa; phylum Arthropoda; class Arachnida; order Araneae; family Araneidae; genus Caerostris; species Caerostris darwini. The sequence goes on along the minus strand of BPLQ01012475.1, from coordinate 122,486 downwards.
TTTATTTTATAGAGTATTTTTAACGATAATAGTGGAATGAATTGAAGCACTTTACTTTCTTCAACGAGATAAATAAGCAGATATTAAAAAGCTGAGGAAAACCATTGTTTTGTTACTTTTTATATTTTTATTTATTTTTTTCTTATTTTTTTTTCTTTTCTTAAGTTAATGTCATCCATGCATCTTAGTTTGATACTGACTGGGTTGTAAAAAGTAAAACTCGTAGCTTATTATGGAGCTTATAGAATAATAAACTCCTACATAATATTTCAACTAAGACATTTATTAAAATATAAGGCTTTTCTTTCTGCTTAGAATTAAAAAAATAAATAACCAACATAAATTTTAGACCTTTATGTGGTTAGAAATTTAAATATTCAGCCAGAAAAAATAAATGTTTTTTAAACAGCTTTCCAATTTAATTCTAACATTTTCTATCAAGTTAAATGTGAAACTATATTATATATCGGAATAATGGAATGCCGATGTTATTTTGCATTTTAATAAAAGATGCTGTAGAAGAGTTACGAATTAAAAATTATATACTTCATTATGGCAAAACAAAATTATTTTCTAACAAAACTTCGCTTTGCTCACAGATTTACATGATAGAAATACATTAAATTTATGAGTAAATACTTAAACTTTTACATTATGCTTCAGGTTTCTCAAATTATAAAATAGTAAATATGAATTTGAGCAAGTGTTCTCAGTTGCAAATATTTCCCGGCTCGTATGTCCTAAATTAAATTAGAAATATTTAGTTACAAATCATATTTCTACCCACCCACAACATGAAACGATATTTAATTAGTTAAATTTGTAAAGCTGCATTTGCATTTCATTCCAAATTACACACAATTTTATGAACCAAGGCAACATCATTTGAATCCCAGCTTTGCACTGATTTTCCCGTTTGCCGTTGGAATTCATTTCGCTTAATTTGCTTCATAATTTATTAAATAAATAAATAAGTAAATACATTTGAAATTCGAGTGCGGTACATCATTCGAGCTTTGATAACAGTGTGGAAATTGATTCGAAAGATGACAAATTTCCGATGAGTTTCGCTGCAAAGCAGTGCATTGAAAGAATATAGCGAAATAACATGTAACCAAGAGTGCATAATTGAGAACTGCTAGAATTCATCAACGTATTGTACCTTATGTTATATATTTCCTCCAATCATTTGTTAATTCTTTTGTTTATTTATTTCGTCGTGAAATAGTGATTGCAGTCCATGCATAATTGTATGGCTTGTAGCTGATTAGATGCATATTTCGAAGTATTGTTTAATGTATACGCATATTTTAAAATGACTTGATTTATTGTTACCAATCAATTTGCAATCTTTTTATTTAACATTATTTATTGCTGTTATTTTATAGCATTACTTAATGGATTACATTATAAGTAATTACATACTCAATACTGTAATTACATATGTAATTACTTAGCAGCAATTACTGTACTACTTGAATCTTAGTTTTGTACTTTATTTACTGTACTTACTGCACTTAGTAGTAGTAATTACTTATACTGTAATTACATGCTTAATGGATTACATTATTTTATGCATTACATAATAAACGCAAAAAGTTATTGTTCTATTTAAGACTTAAAAAGCCATTTTCTATAAAAATAAAATAGAAAAATAAATGGTATACATTAAATATTTATTTATTTTTTAATTGTTTTCACACGCATTTCTATAAAAAGAGGAATTACCTTTATAATCAAATATTATTATTTTTCCTTATAATAAATAAATTCTTTTTTTTTGAGATGAAATGCGAAATATTTTTTTATGAATACATAATATTTTAGAAATGATACAATGGCAATAATTTTAAATTTTTATTAATGTTTATTGCCATTATATTTCTCCAAGCAAGAAAAAAATTCAAATATAAATAAAAAATAGCTGAACAAATTAAAATGCAAATAATTCTTTTCAATTTTCATTTATATGAATGTAGAAAATTTAAATTTCACTATTTATAATAAAAACATTCTGCATTGTATAGAAAATTATAATACAGTAATTTTTGTTAAAGTAATATCAGTTTTATAATTTACATCATTTAAGTTTATAAATCAAATTTTAAAATTTATAAAATTAATCCTGGTTAAATTCATTTTTTTTATAAGTTAAAGAATAGTGTGTATATAAATAAAATAAATCGATATATTAATCCATGTTTATATTCCCATGAAAAAAATCAATTTTGAAAATTTTATGCTCATGGTTTAAAATAAATTGCAGTTGTATAAATTAATATTTATATCAAATATCTAGATAATATATATATTAATATAATATGTTTTTGATATTCTTTCATACACATAAAAGCAATAGAATTTTCAATTATGTATGCTATTTTCAAAAGCCATCTATATAATCTAATATGAAAAGTTGCTATCCATAAAATTGATAAATGCGAATGATTTTATGTATGCGTGATATTATGTTGTGATATATTATAGTTGAATGTTTTTTTTTTTTATAAAACACATTGAAGTAAACTATATTATTAATGTTTAACATTACATAAAAAATTTCTTTTAGAGAATATCATATTTCTATGAAATATTTCAACAGGAAATATTTTATTTTATAGAGTATTTTCAGCGATAATAGTGGAATGAATTGAAGCATTTCACTTTCTTCAAGGAGATAAATAAGCAGATGTTAAATAGTTCAGGAAAACCATTGTTTTGATATTTTTTTATAGTTTTATTTATCTCTTTCCTATTTTTCCCCCCTTTTTTTATATTAATGTGAGCCATGAATTTTAGTTTTATACTGACTGGGCTATACAAAATACAACTCGTAACTTATTATTAATCTTACAGAATAAGAAATTCGTACATAATATTTCAAGTAAGACATTTATTAAAATATACGATGTTTTTCTGCTAAGAATTAAAAAATAAATAATCATCATAAATTTTACACATTTTATGTGTTTAATCATAAAAAGGTTTTTAAAAGCTTTCCAATTTAATTATAACATTTTTTTTTGTTAAATGTGAAATTATATTATATATCAGAATAATGGGATGCCATGTTATTTTAAATTTTATTCAAATATGCTGTAGAAGAGTTACTTGAATTAAAAATTTTATACTTCATTATGGCAAAACAATATTCTAACAAAATTCGCTTTGCCCATAAGTTTACATGATTGAAATATCTTCAAATTAGGAATAACTACTTAAACTTGAACATTATGCTTCGGGTTTTCTCAATTTATAAAATAGTAAATATGAATTTGAACAAGTGTTCTCAGTTGCAAATATTTCTCGGCTCGTAAGTTCCAAATTTAATTAGAAAATTTAGTTACAAGTCATATTTCTACCCAGCCACCCATGTAACGATATTTAATTAGTTAAATTTGTAAAGCTGCATTTGCATTTCATTCCAAAATTACAAACAATTTTATGAACCAAGGCAACATCATTTGAATCCCAGCTTTGCACTGATTTCCCCGTTTGGCGTTGGAATTCATTTCGCTTAATTTGCTTCATAATTTATTAAATAAATAAATAAGTAAATTTGAAATTCGAGTGCGGTGCATCAGTTTGCGAGCGTTGATAACAGCATGGAAATTGATTCGAAAGATGACAAATTTCCGATGAGTTTCGCTGCAAAAAGTGCATTGAAAGAATGTAGGGAAATAACATGTCGCCAAGAGTGCATAATGGAGAACTGAAAGAGTTTTACCTTACGTTATATGTTTCCTCCAATCATTTGTTAATTCTTTTGTTTAATTATTTCGTCGTGAAATTGTGATTGCAGTCCATGCATAAATGTATGGTTGTAGCTGATTAAATGCATATTTCGAAATATTGTTTAATGTTTAAGCACAGTTCAAAATGATTTGATGTATTGTTGCGTGTTCAATTGACTTTATTTTTATTTTCCAATATTTGTTGCTGTTATTTTGTAGATGCATTTAAGAAACATATAAATGTTATATATGTTTAGCTACAAAAATAAGAATTAATAAATTATTATTTTTATTTTTTGTTTAATTATTATTTATATTTTTACTTCTAATAAATTTTAATTACAAATTTTAAGACTTAAAATTTTTTTTTTTTACAAAACTAAATTAAAAAATAAAATGGTATATACTAAATATTTATTTAATATATCATTTTTTATATAATTTTTTCATACAGTTATCAACTAAAATTATTATGGCAACAGGAATATTTTAATATAATGTTCATGATTATTGGCATTATATCATTTCTCAAGCAAGAAAAAAAATTCCAAAAATAAATAAAAATATCTCAATAACTTAAAATGCAAGTAATTGTTTTCAATTTCCATTTATATTAATTTAAAAAACTTTAAACTTCACTACTTGTAATAAAAATATTATATACTGTATAAAAAATTAGAATACATTAATTTTTTTTAAATAATTTCAGTTTTATAAAGAACTTAATTTAAGTTTATAAATTCAATTTTAGAATTTATAAAAATAATATTAAACTATGTTTATATTTCCTTAAAAAAATCAATATTGAAAATTTTATGTTCATGATTTAAAATATATTGCAGTTGTATAAATTAATATTTATATCAAATATCTAGATAATATATATATTAATGTAATATGTTTTTGATATTCTTTCATACACATAAAAGCAATAGAATTTTCAATCATCTATGCTATTTTCAAAAGTCATATATAATCTAATATGGAAATCTGTTTTGCATAAAATTGATAAATGTGTATGATTTTATGTATGCGGGATATTATGTTGTCATATATTATAGTCGAATGTTTTATTTTTATAACACTTTGAAGTAAACTATATACTGTTAATGTTTAACATTACATAAAAAAATTCCTTTGCAGAATATCATATTCCTATGAAAAAATTTCAACAAGAAATATTTTATTTTATAGAGAATTTTCAGCGATAATAGTGGAATTAATTCATACACTTTACTTCCTTCAAAGAGATAAATAAGCAGATATTAAAAAGCTGAGAAAAACCATTGTTTTGTTACTTTTTATAGTTTTATTTATCTATTTCTTAATTTTTTTTTCTTTTCTTAAGTTAAAGTGAAATATGAATCTTAGTTTTTACTGACTGGGCTATATAGTACAGTAGAACTTGTAGCTTACTATGAAGCTTATAAAATAATAAATTCGTACATAATATTTCAACTAAAACATTTATTAAAATATATGGCGTTTTTCTCCTTAGAACTAAAAAAAAATAAATAACCAACATAAATTTTAGACCTTTTATGTGCTTAGTCAGTTAAATATTTAGCAGTAAAAATAAATATTTTTTAAACAGCTTTCTATTTTAATTCAAACATTTTCTATCAAGTTAAATCTGAAATTATATTTTATCTCATAATAATGAGATGCCGTTGTTATTTTAAATTTATTAAAATATGTGATAGAAGAGTTACTTGAGTTAAAATGATCTTTCTATTTAAAAAATTCAACTAAATATTTTTGCAAAATATCATTTCAGGATGTATTGGTAAATCTATAGAACAAATAAATTTTTCTGTTGAGTTGGCAGATAAGGCTCTTCTAACACAACAGAAGGATTTTTTTGTCCTAGAATGATAAATAGTGAAGAATGTTGTGATGTTGAAAATCCCCCATAACTTATGGTAGAAAAATGTAGTAGTCTCACTGTTGTGTATCATTGGTACCAACGAATCTGCTTTTACTACATTTCTAACCTAGAATGAACACATGCAAAATTCCTTGGCAAATAGAAGAAAGCAACGTTATAAGTCTTATCTTGGGTGATATTTTTTTGATATTATGGTATTATAAATTGGTCATTTAAAATTCATAAGACAACTTTCTTAAGCAAATCTTAATATTAATATTCTGGTTGTATTTTTATATTCTTTTTAGGATGGTGCATCATATCTATATAAGTCTGAGAACCCCTTTATTTTATTAATAAATTTCTCTGAAATTTAAAGCAAATTTACACACACACGCACACACGTATTCATGTATATATATATTCACTTAAGAAATTTCTTATAACATATATTTATAATGTATAACAGCTAAATAAAGCCAACGGCCGTACCATGCTGAATATACTGGTTCTCGTTAGATCACCGAAGTTAAGCATCATTGGGCGCGGTCAGTACTTGGGTACCACCTGGGAACACTTGCCGTTGGCAAATTTGGGACCTGAATGGCCGAGTGTCTAGCGCTCTGGCGCTCGGTGCCACGGGTTTCGTTCGAATGCCATGGATGTTTGTAGTGGTTCGGAATCCACTTTTTAGGTCCCGGTCTCCTATGACTGTAAGAGCGTCACGGAGCAAAAGTCAGGCTTCTACCTACGGGTGCTCCATCACAACAGTTTCCTTCCCCTTCAATCATGATGGGCTCGTGGGCTTGGCTAAATTTTATCATAATTTATATTGTACAATGTAGATATGTGTAATGTCCTTACATTAATTTTTTATTAAATTTTATTGTTTGATGACTAAATTTTGCATAAAAATACTTTAATGAACATTTCAATTCAAACTATATAGTATAATAATATATTATAATCATATTGATAAGCATAATAAAGTCATATTTGATGAGACTAGCTAGACATTTTCGGGAACTGAATTTTGGATGGTTAATTTTTTTTAAGTGGAAACTTTGTAATTCATTTTTATGTCACATTAAAAGAAGACATAAAAATTTAAAAAAAAAATAATTTTTAATCACGATTAAAATATTTTCCAAAATTCATCTATTTTAATATTTTAAAAAGAAAATAATTTCGTTGAAAATTTATCTTTGTCTACTAAAAAAGAAAGGAAGTTACATGTAAAATTTGCAATTAAAATGTATATAAGCCAATATTTAATGCATTACACGGTTACAATATTTCATAATTACATTACTCAAACTGTCAAACACTCACACTATATATATATAAAGGAATTTCGGCTTTAAATCAATTTCTGGAAAATCGGCCATCCCGGAGGGAGAATAATGAAATTTCTTGATGGGCTCTTTGATATATATATATATATATATATTCTCCCTCCGGGATGGCCGATTTTCCAGGACTTTGCAATGCTGCAAAATCTAATATATTACATAATGATTTCTCCCCCATACCACCCACATCGCATCAAGGTATTAATTGCTCTGGATCATTTCCAATGCGAAATGAAAGCGCGAGATTTTTCACTGAATAATTACTTTCACAAACAATTAATTGATCCACACAAACGTTTACGACTCATTTAGTTTTCTAAATGTATTCTTTGGTTCTATTTTAAAAATGCTATGCAATTATATTTCAATATTTAATGCCATAAAAATTACATTTAAAATGACCATGTGTATTTATTTATTAAAGAACAGCGAATGATATTGACATAATTGAGGCAGTGTTTGCTATCGCATAAAATGCATGTGCGTTTTACCTGAACTCTGACATTGCGAATCCAAGCTGACTTCTCTTTTGACTTGAGTAGCGCTGCGCTGCGTCTCACCAAACTGCTGGTGCGGTTCCATCGTGCTAGAGGTCAGGAGGCAGAGCAATCGAACACACACGCGGTCATCTTGCTCCCGTTAATCACACTCGACGATTGCAACTGCAAAAGAAAGATGAAAAAGATTTAACAAGGATTCAAGGTTTATACATAAAAATACATGAAAATTGTTTAAAACACTTTGTAGAAACGTTCAGTAAGCGAAAATCGCTTAAATATGTATGCAGGCTATGGGTACAGAAATGTGTAACCATCTCCATGCTATATCTTTAAAGAGATGAATCTGAATTTCCTGGATTCATGCCTTGGCATCCAAGATCTCAATACATTTAGATTTTTTCCTATGAAATCATCCTAAAATTTAATTTATGAAATGTCATCACACATATCCGCGGATTTCTTAACACTGAGGTATTCATGAATAATACATCTATTATTTTCCAGTGAACACAGGAGTCCTTTTTGCATCATTGTAGTGACAATGACGTTAGCGACGATCTGCGTCAATGTAGCGATAAAAATGACGATAGATTTCAAAAAACCTTAACGGCTGACACTTCGAAGAATACTTTTGGAAACATTGTTCACATTTCAATACTGTATGGTGCTATCTATGTTACAAATAACTGTTAAATAAACGGTTTTATAATTACTGTACTTTTTGTAGCCTCTTCTTGCCATCAAAACATGGATGCACATTTTCATGATTTTCACCAACTAATCTACGTTTGCTACATTTCAGATATTGTTCCTGTCCACTGAGTTTATTGCCTATTTGATATTGCAATATATATATTGCCTTTATATATATTGCCTATATGATATTCCTATATGATATTATATATTGCCTATATTATATATATTGCATATATGATATTCAGGCAATAGGCATGAGTTTATTGCCTATTTGATATTCCAATATATATATTGCCTTTATATATATTGCCTATATATGCCTATTGCCTATGTTTATTGCCTATTTGATATTCCAATATATATATTGCCTTTATATATATTGCCTATATATATATATATATATATATATATAAAGGAATTTCGGCTTAAAATCAATTTCTGGAAAATCGGCCATCCCGGAGGGAGAATAATGAAATTTCTTGATGGGCTCTTTGATATATATATATATATTCTCCCTCCGGGATGGCCGATTTTCCAGAACTTTGCAATGCTGCAAAATCTAATATATTACATAATGATTTCTCCCCCATACCACCCACATCGCATCAAGGTATTAATTGCTCTGGATCATTTCCAATACGAAATGAAAGCGAGAGATTTTTCTCAGAACTCAGAACTTATAGGTACCTTTCTTACCTTATAGGTGGGGAATGCCATTGATGCAACATGTTGGGCTTTTTTTATGTGACCTCTGTTCAACCCCTGAATGTTTCAAAGTATATATAGGGATGGGAACAATAAATCTGTATCTAAGAAATACTCTCTACATGTAACAAGACAGATAGAGAAAAGAGTAAGCATGCCCCCTGATACTTTTATTTTAAGGTAGCTCAGTTCATCTTCTGGAAGGTTTCATGCTCTACGTGAGGAATGGTAACAATAAATCTGCATGCAGAAGAGACCTTCCACATCGATCTAGTGTAAGAGGAAGGGAAAATCTATTTCTTGATCTTTTATTTATCCGGTAATCGAAAATTTGCAATAGTTTACTTTGGAAATTGAATTTCAGCTAATGCAGTCTGGTTCCTCATTCACTGACTATTCTGTTTAAAGGCGGGAAATACATCGCTCAACAACTTTTTGATCAGCACGCTGATCTTCTGTTTTATGGGACCTCAGTTCATCCCGAAAGTTTTCAATAAAATTGAATAAAGGAAGAGATCTGAATCGAGATAAAAAGCTTGGACTTCGCGAAGTTTTTATTTATCCTGAAATCAAAAATTCAACGTTTGCTTTGGAAATTGAAATTCTGTTTATTCAGATATTTTAATAGTTAAAAAATATTTATCGTGAAATTATAATAAAAGTAAGAAAATTAACACTTTAAAAGACTCGAAAATCATTTTTCATTTTTATTATTTTTAATCATTGCTGATTTATTTTTCAAGGAAGAAAAATGAGAAGTGGAAAACATATTTTAGGATGTAAATGTATTTTTCTACAGTTTTCAAAAGTTTAAATTCTAAACGAAAAGAAACATTATTAAAAGAAATGTAATATTATTAAAAGAAACATTACTTTAATGACAACATTAAAAGAAGCAACACTATTTTTAAAAATGTACTTCTAACAAAATACTTCATCAAAGTGATATATTTAACGAAAACATTTTGTAGTCTGAATTTTTCAAACAACATATTCATTATTTAATAACATTATATGTATAATAAAGCAAAATAGAATAGCTTATTTTTAGTACACTACTGTTCCTACAGTACACTACTGTTCCTACATGCTCATATGGTGCCTATAATCTAATAATACTCTTTTTTTTAAATGATTTTGTAACTTTCATTTTGGCTTTTGCTCTATTTCATTTATTTAACGCTTTCGTTGCCTGTCTCACACCATCACATGACGTGGCGTCAACACTAAAGAGCTAATCATGCACTAGTGCGTGGTCTGGAATGGTATTTTAGAGGCCATTCACTATTTCGTGCGGAAAAATCTGCTTTGGAACATTTTGTGTGCGTTTCAATCGACAAAAGTTCGATGTATCTACTGATATTAGCGTTGGATAAATATTAGAAGATAGTTGTAAAGTTATGTGGTTTCGAATTTATAGCTTTGATAGTAATTAAAGGAATCTTATAATATGAGTGTTATAGTTGATAGTTCTGCAGGACCTTCATATTCAAAAAAAGAAAGAAAAATGGAATCTAAAAAAGCCTCTAACAGGTGAAAAATTGCAAATTTGTTGGCTAAGCATTCTGTTAGTTATGACAGAAATGAATGTAAAAAGCCTAAGGTATGCAATAATAATCAACTTATAATAATAGATATCTGTTAGTGATAAAGTATCTTAAAACAATGCATTTTATCCCTTTTTTATATGATTTTGTTTCATTTTTGCACATCACACATCAGTACAAAATCTGACATTTAAGAAATAATTTTATCTCTGTAGCTCATCATGTTCTAGGCGTAGACAAAATGTTCTATCAGGAAAAGTTTAAATATTACTTAGTAATCACTATGATACACGCAACTATGATTTATTATCACTTTTCAATCATATTTTCTATAAAAGGTAAACCATCTTTTGGAAAAAACCTGTTTCTACGGAGGGCAATAACTATCAACACATCCTCAAGTGACCGGCAGTGAAAGTATTAAGGTAATGCTCATTTAAATTATATTTTAAGCGTTATGAAATAATTAGATATTCAATAATAAAATAAGTTAGATATTTAATATTAAATTGGGTTAGCTATTCAATATTAAATTGAGTTATATATTCAATATTAAATTATAGATATTAATATTAAATTGAAGTAGATATTGAATATTAAATTGAACTAGATATTCAATATTCAATTTAGATAGATATTCAATATTAAATTGAGTTAGATATTTAATATTAAATATATTCTTCTTCTTTAAAAACCTGAACAGAAAGAGAGAAAATGAAAAATAAAGGGATTTTAAAACACATAAATAACGCACAATTTCAATCTATACATTTACTTTTTTATATGTGTAAATGTTTTGTTTCACTGTTATAAATAACGGAAATTACGCAGTTTAAAACCCCGATAGCTAATTTGCTATAATTAACGCTAAACATAAAATTAATTTAACGCAGCATTTTTTTAGATTCAAATAGCGCTCATACATTATTCACGAAATTAAATTTTTTGTTCCACCTCATTTTAATCGTTTTCTTTTGCATTAACTGTTACCGTACCCATTTAACTTCCACAATAATCATTAACCAGGTAATCGTTTGCCAACTACAGGGGAAGCAAAAATACCAATAACTGCTGGAGAGAAACTTCTTGGCTGAACTTAATTACAGCCATTGAAGCTGCTGCCGTTAATTACAGAATTTGCCCCTTCGTTAAAGCTACGTTGAGCTGTTGATGAAGAAAGTCTTCTCATTACAGGGTATATTGCAGGCACCAGGTAAAGCAGCTTATTTTGGTGACGTCAGTTTAATAACTTACATCGATTGGTGGAAATTCATTCGAACAACGTCGTCCCGAAAATTTTGTCTTGTGGTATGCCATAAGACAAAGCCCTGCTTTTGATTAAGAAATTATTTTGTGTCGCGACTAATTAACCTTTGATCCAACTGATTAATTAAGCTTTGTAATCACGTCTGCCATACCGGAAACACCTTTATTAGATTATAGTGGATTCTTGAACATCTAGTTTAATCACAGGAAACATAAGCTTGAATAATAACAGCAAAACATGGCGCTATGGAACAATCATTTCCTTTGTAATTAATAGATAAAAGGATTTTGTATTGCGTACAAGTGCTATTAATAAATTTATCTGTGGAATTCCTTTGTTTTTTCATTCAAATCACGTTATATTAGATTCAGCAAAAAATGCTTTGCAAAGAATATAAATTAGTTAAATATACATGTATGTCTTTGAGTTATTTTTAACTACAACAGAATATTTAAAGGAATGCATTTTTATATCTTATGCATTTATCTTACATTTTATTGGAATGCCATTTTATATCTTACATCTCAAGCTAGTCTTTTAAAAAAAGACTATCATTTATCACAAGCTTGAGAGTTATGGAAGAATAAATATTATGTATCATATTACGAAAGTTAATATTCTTAAATATGCACTATACTGGTGTGTCTCATTCTATATGGGAGATATCTCATAAGTTATTTATGCATATAAATCATGCACGTAATAATCATGCATATCATATTTTCATTCAAATCACATCATATTACAATGAGCAAAAAAACGTTTGCAAATAATATAATTTTGTGAAATATCTATGTTTAACTTTGAGTTATTTTTAACAGCAATAGAATATTTATTGGAATCTTCTTTTATATCTTACGTTTATTTTGAAAAGACTATCTATTATCACTAGCTTGAGAGTTATGGGAGAATAAATATTATACACCGTTTTACAAAAGTTACTAATATTAAATATCCACTATTCTGATGTGTTCTATTCTATTCGGGAGATATTTCTTAAGTTATATATGCGTGGGATGCTTTTTATCATTCAAATCACGTTACATTAAATTCCACAAAAATGTTTCGCAAAGAATATAAGTTAGTGAAATATATAGATGTTTAATTTTGAATTATTAACTGCAACAGAATATTTATTGGAATATCACTTTATATCTTACGTTTATTTTAAAAACACTATCACATATCACTAGCTGGAGATTGGTGGACAGCCCTTTGGGTTTAATATGGAAGCAGGGATTGGCAGATATTGAAGTCGAGCCCAGTGTTCCTTTTAATCTACTGACACCTACTACTGTACTTAGTAATGTAACTTTTAATGAAGACTTGAATGTGAAATTTATCAAACACGAAGAACACCCGGAGTTGCTGCGTCACTTGGCTCTCGAGATCATCAATAACATTTCTCCTCGGGCCCTGGTTATTTACACTGATGGAAGCAAATCTGACTCTGGAAGAACAGGTAGCGGAATTTTTATGAAGACAAGTACAGGAGAATTTAGATATCGTTTTAGAAACCCGGACCACAGCTCAGTATTCCGCTCAGAATTAACTGCTATAAGCGAAGCTCTGAATCTAGCTTTAGACTTTAAAGTACCTGATGTTTGGATTCTGACTGATAGTAAGAGCTCAATACAGTATTTGAAAAATTGGCCAAGCATCTTGGACAAATTGGGGCAGGATATAGTTTCCAAACTAGCTGTTTTGGACCAGATCGGATCGGTGTGCTTGCAGTGGATTCCCTCCCATGTGGGCATCTACGGAAATGAAATTGCTGATCTGCTCGCTAGGGAAGGTTGCGAACTTCCCAAAGCTTCTTCTTCCAATCTGTTAGCTTCAGAGGTTCATTCCATGACTTTAGCCAGAGTGAATACCTCTTGGAGGTCGCCACCAATTCATGCATGGTACGCCGCTAAATATCCTGGTATGTCCATACAGTGCTCCTGTCCTAGACCTGCTCAGACGGTTTTAGCTAGACTAAGGACTGGCCACATTAAGAGTTTGACCTTCAATGGAGACGAGAAGACATATGCCCTTTGTCATTGTTCGACCATCGCATCTCCCTCTCATCTCATCGATTGTATTGGTGCCTCTGTGAGGCAACTGTTGAATGAGGGGAGGACAGTTTACGATCTATTGATGCAGCATGATCTACTGGACTTGGTTTAGGATTCTAAATCAAGGGGATAAGCAACAACAACAACAACAACAACATAAATATTATACGCCATTTTACAAAAGTAGTTAATTTTAAATATCCATTATTCTGATGTTTCCCATTCTATTTGGGAGATATCTCTTAAATTATTTATGCTTGGAAGGCATTTTTCTTTCATTCAAATTACGTTATATTATATTATATTCACCAAAAATATTTTGCAAAGAATATAATTTCGTGAAATATCTACGTTAACTTTGAATTATTTTTAACTGCAACATAATATATATTAAAATGTTCTTTTATATCGTACGTTTATTTTGAAAAGACTATCACTTATAACTAGCTTGAGAGTTATGGAAGAATAAATATTACATCATTTTACAAAAGGTACTAATCTTAAATATCCACTATTCTCATGTGTGCCTCATTCTATTTGGCAGATATATCTTAAGTTATTTATGTGTGGAATTCCTTTTTTTTTTTTTTTAAATTAAAATTACGTTATATTATATGCACCAAAACCGTTTTGCAAAAAATATAAATTACTGAAATATCTATGTTTAACTTTAAACTATTTTTTAACTGCAACCGAATATTTATTGGAATGTCCTTTTATATCTTAGGTTTATTTTAAAAACACAATCACTTACAACTACCTGGAGAGGGTAAAAGAATAAATATTTGGGAAATATCTCTTAAGCTATTTATGTGTGGATGTTTTTTTCATTCAAATCAGGATAGTTGATGTTATATTATATTATGCAAAAAATGATTTGCAAAGAATATAAATTAGTTAAATATATATGTATGACTTTGAAATATTTTTAACCACAACACAATATTTATTGAAATGTCCTTTTTATATCTTACGTTTATTTTGAAAAGTTTATCACTTAACACTAGCTTGAGAGTTATGGAAGAATAAATGTTATATACCATTTTGCAAAAGTTACTAATCTTAGATATCCACTATTCTGATATGTCCCATTCTATTTGAGAGATATCTCTTAAGTTATTGAAATTATATATAATTAAAATTTACTTATTTTACAATTTCTAAATATAATCGTTGAAAATAAATTCTAAATATACTAAATTAAAAAATTTGTAGATAAAAAAATATCACTAGAATTAAATCTAAAATGACATAATAGAAAAAGCATCCTGCTGTAAAAATAATTTTTATCATAGAGAGATATCAAATATTTAAAAGGCATTAGAAAATAACAAATGAATCATTTTAAAATCACAGTTTTGAATATTGACTTCGATTCTTTATCTAATATATTTTGATAATATTGAAAAAAAGTTTCAGTCATCTTTTAAACCTTAATATTCTCTTTTATAATGATTCAAATGAATTCTTTCTACTTTCAACTTGTTTCTCAAATTTAACGACGTTTTCAAACTGTTTCTTAATTTTTTTTTCTTTTAGAATGAAACATTCAAACGGCACTAGTTTGGATTAATGGTAGAAAACTACATTCAGTTATTTGATACAAATGTCTCCTACTTTTATTTTGAGGAAGCAAATAGTATTAAAAGATAAAAATCAAGGAGTATTTCTTCAATTTTATATCAAAGACAGCCATTTTTATCCTAAATTCCTCATAAAATAATAAATATTTTATTTTGATGAATAAATTCGAAAAATTTATTTAGTTTTAAAATATCTGTTATTCAATTCATTTCTGCTTTAACTGGAGCAATTCTTATAATAATTCTGCTTTTTAAAAATTATTTTTAAAGTGTACATATTTTATTAAAAATTATTTGCTGATATTTAATTAGCAGAAGTACATTTTAAAGAACGTAGAATTAAAGCATTTTAAAACTAAAATAATAGCTTTTCAAAAAGTATCTGAACACTTTTTTATAGCTTTATACGATGTTTTAGCATTGAAATCACTTGTACTAACTTAAGTTTAAAAATTATAGAAGCTTTATTTGTAACTTAAATTTTTGAAAATATTTTCTATTTTTGTTTATTGTTTATTAGAAATATTTTTTTTATTTAAACAAAGAAAACTGTTTTTGAAACTACAAATCAAAAATTGAAAATCAAACATAAAAGAGTTTTTAATAAAAATTATTATAAACACTGATAAAGAATTCATATGAAATCCAAATTCAAACTCATACATACTAAGGCAAAACAAAAGAAATATTTTTCTTCCTAAATATCAACAATTCTTTTCAAAAATTTTAAGAGCTTTTTAAACAATAGTCAATAAGCATTTTATTAAAACAAAATTGTATAGTTTTCCTTGATTTACAACGATAAGACAGGCTACTATTGGTCTTGACTATTTATATTTATGATCATTTAATAGGAGTTACGAAATACAATATATTTAAGTATCAACAATTGTTATCAATTTTTTTCAATTATCAGAAGTTTATCAATTAAGTGTTTTTTTATTGTGATGATATTTTATTGGAACAAAGAAAATTAACTTCGATTACGATAATTCGACTTACGATTACACGTATTTTGATGGTAAATAAAGAATAAACAAATTATTTGTATGATAATAGAATGTTTTAATGTACTGAAAATATTCACCAGACTAAAAGAAGAAATCTGTTTGAAATAATTGTTTTATAGAATTATATTTTTTAATTCTAATACAATATTTCAGAAAATCCAACATATTTTATTCCATTGTCTTAAATTTTTTTTATAATACATTTTGTTTGTGTATAGAAACTATTCAACTTAAAGTTGTAAAAATTATCAAAGTTAAGATAGAAACATTATTTAGGAGATATAAATGCATTTATTGACTGTTATAAATTTTAAAAAATATATATATTTATAATGAATAATTACAATTTGTAATAAAATTTTATTTTCTTTAAAAAAATGTAGAGAGAGAGAGAGATAAATAAAATATACTATTTAATGTACTAATTTAATTTATTTTTTCTGGAAATTTTGATTTTTTTAGAAATATATTGGTTACGTAACAACAATTAAATAAGAGATTTAAAAGTATATATTTTTTTAATTTCTTAAAGAAATTATATTTTTGTTGTATTTATAAAAACATAAATATTTCTGCTCTTACTATAAGTTTATAATATTTAAAACAGTATTTAATATTATTTAATGTAGTTTCAATAATGTTTGCGCAATACATAATATAAATAAAAGTAGCAAATTAGTCATAAGCATAAACTTTTTTTTAACATTTTACGTCTCATTTATTTAAAAAAACTTTATAATTATGTTCTAATATCTTTATTCTAAAGTTTAAAGGTTGATAAAAATGCTTTATTAAATCTGTGTTATTCGCAATATTTATGAGACTCATTATTTTTATTCATTCAATAGCTTTCAAACTTAATTGAATCTTTTCCTGTATTTTCCTGCATCACTCCTATCTATGAGTCTTCTAGGTGGATCATTTATATATGTAGACGCTTTGAGAGGCACATGTGTATGTTTAAATATCCATGGCTTATTAATTGTCATACATTTATTATAATTTTTATGTCTATTAGTGTTTTAAAACTCAACAATAATAAACATAAAGAAAGTACTAAGTAAAAGTGGGCTGAAATGTTCATAGGCTGACACATAGATGGAGCTACTAGTATTAGATCCATATAATTTTTAGTTAGCCCTCACGTTCAAAAGACACGTGTATAACTTGGACAGCTGTTGCACTATTAGTATGTGAGTTATAGCATTTTTAGTGAAGCAGCTTTTGTTAGTTTGAAAAAATGGATAAAAAGGAATTTCGTGTGTTAATAAAGCATTGCTTTTTGGCGAAAAAAAATGCTATGGAAGCCAAGGCTTGGCTTGATAAACATTATTCTGACTTTTCACCAGGAAAATCAACAGTAGAGAAGTGGTTTGCTGAATTTAAACGATGCGAAATGAGCACCGAGGACGATGCACGCAGTGGACGCCCCAAAGAGGCTGTTACCGACGAAAACATCAAAAAAGTCCACAAAATAATTTCTGATAACCATAAAGGGAAGGGATATGTGACAATGGATGAAACATGGCTCCATCATTTCACACCGGAGTCCAATCGACAGTTCAGCCGAGCGGATGAACGCACCTTGATGAACACTAAAAATGCTATAACTCACATACTAATAGTGCAACAGCTGTCAAATTTATACACGTGTCATTGGAGGTTAGGGCTAACTAAAAATCATATGGATTTAATACTAGTAGCGCCATCTATGTATCAGCCTACGAACCTGTCAGCCCTCCTATTAGTACTGAGTTATTTATTGCATTATCCATAACGAACTCGAGAAACGATTTTTGCTTTTAATTTATGTTAATGATATTTATTGTAATACATATTTTATATTTTAATGTTTCTAATATTTAAAAAATATAGATATTCCTTTTCAATTTATTTAATACATAAAGATTTCACATTAAAAATAATAAGTAAAATCCTTTGAAATATTTTAATTGCATTTTTACTTTTTAAATTTATTTTTCATTGGAGTTATCTAAAATAAATATTTGCAATTCATTAAATTCTAGAAATTGTTTTTGCTCAACTCTACAGAAAGCCTATTCAATTATCTTTTTCTATAAATTAACTTTCGGAACTGGATATTTAGTCCGTCACTATTACGAAAGAATTTGATTTACTATAATATTTTTTAAAAATATTACTAAAATAATATATTTTTTTTTTCATTTGTTATAATGAAATACTATATTAAATTAAATTATTTGTTATTATAATTTCAACTTTTTCTTATCTCTGAAGGAAATTTCTTATTCTGAATAAATGAAAGTATTTCATTTAGATCTTTTGACCTAGTATATTATAAAAGGCTACATTTAATTTAATTATGTATTTTTTATTTTATTTTTTATTTTTTTTTTACTCTGTAGGACTGCGTGTCTTTAATTACACGTCACAAGTAGTCGATTAAAAAGTGGGTGTTGTCTTCACGAGCGATATAAAGGGTAATAATTTTGAATTTGTGTGTTGTTTGGGAAGACAACTGTAAAATTCCCAACTGAAGATCTGATTGTTAATGCCAAATGCTTACAGAAGATATTCCCTTCATAATCAACTTTCTTTGTTTCTGAAAGCACAGATTGCAACGAGCTATTGCAATTGAATTTTAAGTCATCTCTTCAGTATACTAGTTGAACTGTTTACATATTTAACTACCAATATTACAATGTTTTATATACATTAGAAATATATTTCCACTAATTATAATCTTTCTTTATTAAAAATTGCAGAAAAAAAAAATTTGAAGCAGTTAAATTTTTAAAATTGGAAGATGTGCAATATTAATTTATAAAACATTATTAATCTGTTATATTAAAAAATAAATTTCATAACAAAATCAGAATAAAATTATTCAATTAAAATTTCTCTAATAAACTAAAGAAGAATTTCCAAAACATTTGCAACAAAAATTGCATATTTAACTAAATCTTATAATTTAAAATAATTTAATTAAAAATTATTAAGCATGTATTCATTAATAATAAAATTTATTAATCTAAAATATCACCTGTATAATTTAGTTTGAATTTGGGAGATTTAAATTAAATGCAATTTTTAAACTAAACTTACTAAAAATTACCAAAAGTGAAACTTATAATGTAGTAGCAATAAATGTTTTAAATTTCAATTACGTCTGCTACACATAAAAATCTATTCTAATGCTTAATAAAGCAAAAGAAATCCAAATTATATTGATCAATCAACATTTAAAAGTATGATGTATTCGAATTAACATATATATATTCTACTTCGAAATAGTAGCTTCATTTTGACAATTAATAAAACTAAAAAAAAGAAACAAAAAGTTCTATAATTATTAAGAAAAACAATTTTTTCAATGCATTTCTTGTAACCTAGACTGTTAAAGGCATACCCATTCGTTTAATTTTCATAAAACTTAGCTCAAAAGAAAAAAATTGGTTTTTAAATTTTACAACAAGCTTGGAAACGTGAAAAGGTCAACTAAAAGGCTGATGAATAAGCTGAAACGAAAACTTTCTAGTGTCTATGCCGTGGATAAATCTTGACGTCAAAACATTTCCCCACTGAATTCAAGGAAATGGGTAAATAGAGTAAATATTCTTTATGCCAACTTAACTACAACTTAAGTAGTGTTTGTACGAAATTTTGAAGCACAAGGGAAATTGTGTTTACCCAAAATGATATACCTGTCTGAAATTGTTTAAGTTTAGCAGTTCCTAAGTGAAAGGAAAATAACAATAAAAATCATGTAAGTCCTCAGCAATTGAAAGGAAAGTCTTAAATTCCTAGTTATAGTTTTATTTATTTGAGAAGAAATTTAATTTAATTCAGATTAATTTTTCAAATAAAATAAATATAGAATTTAATTTGCTTGAAATAAATTTAAAATTTCTTATGCTAATTGTTGTTCGTACTAAAAATTTAAAAATTTATTTTCGTATATTTTCGTCGCCCCACGAATTTAAAAAAAAAAAAAAACTCTTTATTTATTCTTCCAAATTTATCCCATCACCTTCAAAACTCCGGACACAAAGCACTTATGTCAATTTTTTACCAATCCTCAATGCATGCTAAAAAATCATCGTCAGGGATCCCTGCAAAGAGCGCAGCGATTCAATTTGAATTTCTTCAATAAAAAAAAATCGAATTGGTCCTTTGAGTTTAGGGAATAGTCAGAAGTCGCACAGTGGGAGTACGGTGGTTGGGGAACGATATGGATTTCATTTTTGGCGAAAACGTCACGAAGAATTAATGCAGTGTGAGCTGGCGCATTCAGTGTTTTCGGTAGCAATCGAGATTTGATGCCTTTGAGGCTCAAAATGGAATGGAGCGATCCTTATGAAATTCCAACATCAGCAGCAAGATCTCTAATTGTAAATCGGTGGATTTGCAAGCTCTAAATATTTATTTTTTGGAAGTGTGCTTCGTAGGTTGAGGTTGGTCGTCGACCAGAGGGATCTTCATCTTCAATGCGTTCTCTGTCATCTTTGAACTGTTTATACCACTTGTAAACATTTCTTTCCGTTATAGGAATGCTCATCGAATGCCTTCTGCAACATTCTATACGTTTCCGCAAGCAAAATTGAATTCCAGTTCTTCACTCAATTAATTGAGACATTTCAAAAAACGCCCGAAATCAGTTTTAGCATATCACAAAGCCAAGCGTAACTCAAACACTAATGACTATTTTTAGGTCAAATTTAGTGCCAGCAACTTCAAAAATAAATAATAAATAAATTACATGAGCCTCGGGAATTTTAACCTTTACCCTCTTACCTTTTGGACCCAGTAGTATATATATATATATATATATATATGTATATACTTATTATTTATGACCATTATTATTTTTGTTAGCTATTAAATATAGTAATTATACATTATATTATTTCACCATCCTCGCCATCTGTGTAAAACCAAATATTCCACTTTTCAAAAACGCATTCGAAAATTATTTTTTTCTAGATATATTTTTTGTCAACAGACTGGGATTTGAAATAAAACTTTACAACTAGTCTTTTGGATTGAGTAATGTAAAAGTTTTATACTAGAAGTCTATATTTTAAGTTTTATTGAAGTCTAGATTTTAAATTAAGATTATCCAGAGAGTTTGGTAAACAAGACTGGTGTTTGCCCTTTAAATAACTATGTAAAATAGCTACCAGCATTTCTTTTTTTTTATAATATGTGACCAGAAGCAAATAAACTTTATTATAACAAATTTAATGTTAATGTCTGAGTTCCACCTTTCAGAAATATATTGTAAAAGCTATCCTGCCTATGTTAAAATTTTCTTTCTCGACATTTTTTTTCACTCGGGACATAACCTTAAATTTTTTATAATAAGATAAAGTTACAATACATACTATATTATAGAAACTTTTATTTATATGTACATAATTATTTGAGAAATTTAGAAAGTTAGGAAATTATACTTCTTTTTGTCAGGGTTTATTACAAAATATTTTCAATATTAAATTCTGTTTTTATTGTTCTAAACTTGTATCTAATAACAATATAGCTATTTTGTGATTTAAAAATAACTATAAATTAAATGCAACATTTAAAATTTTATCACTAAGGCCAGAATTCCTTGAATTCCACAAATCCTATCTAAAGTTGAAAGCAAGATATATCTTGAATTTGGCTAGGCCTTATAATTATCCTAATAACACGAAATATAATTTTTTTTCTTGTCAATTAGTCAATTGAAATAATTATAAATTAAATATCAAAATAAATATGACTGTTTTGCCGAAGAAATGATATGTTTACAATTAGAAAAAAAATTTAATCAAGTTTTTTTTTTTTTTTTTTTTAAATTATTTTGTAGCATAATCTTGATATAGTCAACAGGGTATTTCAAATTACAATTACAAAATATTACAAATCTTATGGTTTCAAAGAATGACATAAACATTTTGAAATTGGTGAAGAATATAATATAGTTATTTACAGATTTCTTTATTGAAATATTACTTATTTGCGAAATATTCATATTAAAAATTCACTTTTCTTCCTAGTCTCATTATACTATAATATTTCACTAGTTTTTATATCATTAGCATGATATAAAACTACCACAACTTATCAACAGTAACTATAAAACATTTAAAAATTAATATCACTTCGATAATTTTTACATCAGCAAATTAAATAATTGACATGAACAAATACAATGCATTAAAATTTTAAAATAAACAAATAATGTATAATTATTTTTTAAATGCTGAAAAATTTAAATTTATTATTGTTTTAAAAATCAAAGATGAATTTATAAATATTTTATTTACATTTAATTTTTTTTTTGAATATATTATATCAATATTTACGTAAATTACACTATGACTATTTTTTACCAAAATAATCTTTCTTCTTAAAAATTTAACGAAAAGAATTTTATTTCTACTTGAAAAAAAACCACATTTTATTATTGTTAAAATAAATTAATTAATGACGCTCTATTTTTTTCTGAATGAATTTATTTTCTGTAACTATATATTATTTTTTATATATTTATAATAAATATTTCTAAAAATAAAAATTTTCACATTTATTTTCCACAGCTTTACAAATGTTTTATTTACATTTCTTTTTTTTTTTAATCTATTATGTCAATATTTATGTAAAATTGTATTTTTACCAAAATCATTTTTCTTAAAAATTTAACCGAAAGAATTTTCTTTCTGTTTGAAACAAAAGATATCTTATTATTGTTAAATAAATTAATTAATAATGCTCTATGGTTTTCAGAAGGAATTTATTTTCTAAAGTTATATATTATATTTATGTTTATTTGTAATGAATATTTCTAAAAATAAAAACATTCCGCATTAATTTACTACATTAATTTACTTTTTCACATTAATTTACTACATTAATTTACTTTTCCACATTAATTTACTACATTAATTTACTTTTCCACATTAATTTACTACATTAATTTACTTTTCCACATTAATTTACTACATTAATTTACTTTTCCACATTAATTTACTACATTAATTTACTTTTCCACATTAATTTACTACATTAATTTACTTTTCCACATTAATTTACTACATTAATTTACTTTTCCACATTAATTTACTACATTAATTTACTTTTCCACATTAATTTACTACATTAATTTACGTTTCCACATTAATTACGTTTTCTTAATCGACCATCTTATAATTTTAAAATAAACAAATAAAGTATAATTAATTTTAAAGTAGTGAAAAAATTAAATTTATTATTGTTTTAAAAAACAAAGATGAATTTGCAAATATTTTATATACTTTTTAATTTTTGAATATATTACATCAATATTTATGTGAAATAATCTATGAATATTTTTTTAATTAAAATCATCTTTCTTCTGAAAAATTTAACGAAAATAATTTTATTTCTGCTTGAAACAAAAACACATTTTATTTTTGTTAAAATAAATTAATAAAGGATGCTCTATGTTTCTGAGAATGAATTTATTTTCTAAAGTTGTATATTGTATTTACGTTATTTATAATGAATATTTCAAAAAAAAAAACCTTTCTACATTAATTTACTTCTAAGCCAACGTTTCGTATTTTTATTATTAATCAACTAAATTAAACATCGTAATAAAAAAATTAGACTTATAACAAATTAAAAACCCTCTGCGTATAGCCATGGACCTTTACTATCATAAATAAAATTTTATTTAGCAATTTATCTTAAACATATTAAGAAAATTTCGTAAATAAACCTTCAAGTAGTTTGGATTAAATAGATTATTTTTATTTATTTGTTATTTGAATTGCACGAATAAGGTTTAATTAATTGAACATTTTTAAACTCTGAATAATGAAATTTAAAAGATCTTTTCATTATTTAAAAAAAGATTATTCATTCAAATTAAAAAATATTCGTATGATAATTAAACTAAAGCACTGATTTAAATATAATTTAGTAATTTATCAAAAGCTTTTAAATTATTTAATGATTAATAATAAAAGTACTTTAATTATAAATTGGAACATCATAATTTCTATTTTTTTTTTCTGCTAATGAGTTGTTTACATCTGTTTATTAAATTATTATTTTTGTTATTTGAATAAAACATTAGTGTTTACGAAATATTACATTATACTTCCCATATAAACATTACTTTTAGTAAATTGTGTAAAATTTGTAATTTTGAATGTAGATTATAAAAAAATATTTTAATTTTTAAGATATACGATATAACTATTATTGTTTTTTTTATCATTATCAAAGTTAACAATTAAAAATTGTAATACAAATAAATTAATTTAATAATATAAAAGTATGTGGTCTGTTAAAATGTTTTATAGTGATAATTATTTTTTGTATTTATTTAAATATTTTTCTCAGTTGTAAATGAAATCAGAAAACTTCAACTCTTTTTTATTATTTGATTACAAATTTTCACGGGCATATTTTTGAATTATATCTTTGATTTATTAAATTCACTGTACATTTCTGGGAAAATAGATATTGAAATATTAAGAAAATTGTGTTGCATTAGCTGAAATATTTTATTTGTAAAAATATAAATCTATAAAACTATTATTAGAAACAGATTTCATATTATAATCTTGTTAAATAAATGGGTCCAGTATAGTAAAACATTTTATTATTTCCCAAATGCTTTTATTTAATTTTATTTAACTTCAAAATGCATGGTTTTACATGTATATTTTTTTGTACTAAACAATTAGCAAAATGCTGTTAGAAAGATGTTGTATCCATTTACATTTGTAATTTAAAATTAATTTAAATGAGTTTTTTAATTTTGTTTTCTGTTTTTTTACTTAATAATTTTTGGTTAATTTCCGGAATTTCACTTGCGTTATTTTATAATCGCTAAATAAAAAATATAGTCTTTTGTAATAATAAGAAAGAAACGGTTGCCAAAAGTGGAAATAAAATATAGTTAAGGAAATTAGTAAAAAAAATTATATTATATTAGTTTAATCATTTCTGGAAATATTTGTTTTAAAACAACTAAAAAGGCAATCATTGTAATTAGATATTTTAAAATCAGTATTACAAATTGTTAAGAAATCTTATTTTGCATATTTTGTTTGCATAATAAAAACATTTAACGACAAATAAGCTTAATTAATAATTAATAATCGAAATTCTTCAATAGTAATCAAAAAATTCTTATCCTCAACTAATAATAAAAAAGCATTATTCTATATCTACCATAATATAGTAGATTTCATTATATTATATCATTTCTTGAAATATTTGTTTCACAATAATTAAAAAAGACAATCATTATAATTAAATATTATTTCAAAATCAGCATTGCAAATTGTATAAGAAATCTTATCTTAGATATTTTGTTATGTATTGTATAATAAAAAGCGTTTTAGAACAAATAAGCTTAATTAATACGGAATTGATATAAACATAAGAAATTAATCTAAATTTTTAAAAAAGTTATAAAAAATAAATATTATGCTTTTATTTTTCCTCTTAATGATATTTTATTAGTTAAGTATGTAACATTATAACAATCCTAAATTGTAAATGCAATTTTGCTTGTTTTTTTAAATAGTCTATATGTCCACTACAATTTTAATTTATTAAATACATTTTTCTTTGCAATGTAAACTTACAAATATTTTTTAAACGTTTTAAGTAATATTTTAAGAAATTTTTCAAAATTGAAATAAAATTTAATTAATAATTCAAAATTTAATTAATACTTTAGATATTGCAGGTAGTTAAATGCAACTTCCATTATACTGGTTAATATTTGGAATCTAAGAAATGAAAATATGATTAACAGATCAGTTTTAAGAGATATATTCTCTTATCAATTTCACATAAGTTTATTTGCTGAATTTAGAAACGACCGTACTAGTATTTGATAATATTTATTAATATCTTATACACTAAAGAATTATGTGTAAATAATTTTGTGTAATAGCAGTAATTTTTCATGGTAGTTGTAATAAATTATTCAATAATTTGAACCCAAATAGTTTCCGAGAACTCGAATGCAATTACTAGTTAAAGAATAACTATATATTTGAAAAGCTGAAAGGACATTGACAACTTTATCAATGTTAATAAAGTTCTATTAATATTTAACTTCTAACTATTAATTTACTTGAATTAATACTTAACTATTAATTTGCTTGAACTAATGTTTAACTATTAATAAACATGACTCTATACATATATTTTATCTTAAAAATATTTTTACTTAATTATCAATTAAATGTTGCGGAATAGTTTAGAATTTAAAATTATATATATATGGTTGAAAGAAACTTATTAAAAATAATTATTATTTAGTATATTAAATAGTTCTTCGTATATATTTTTGAAGTAGTTATTATAATAAATAAATGCCAACCTTTTTAAAAGATGTTGGATGTGTTTATTGAAAAAGTTTACAACTATTGAAAAATATTTTTTTAATAAAATTTCCTTATCCATATAAAATTTCCTTATTCCTTATCCATAATCGTATTTATATTGATAAATTATTATAAATATCTTAATATTTTGTCCTACATATCACCGCAAAGTATTCTAAATTTCATAATTTGCTATAAATTTATATTTTTAATTAAATTACTAATTTTTTTATAAAAATTGCGTTAGAAGATTTTTATTTTAACATTACACTAGATAATTAAGACTATATTGTGCCACGTATTACTTTTTTAAGAAACCACAACATTTTATCCAATACCCATTATTTTAAAAGCAGAATCAAATAAAATTTCTAAAAACCAAAAAATTTACTTAATTCGTGAGCTTCTAAAAGAAAATTCATAAATTTTATTTTTAAAAAAATGGAAAATATCAAAGACCTGAGAACATTAAATAGCCTGAGAACATTATTTACATTGATAAATAATTATAAATATCTTAATATTTTGTCCTACATATCACCGCAAAGTATTCTAATTTTCATAATTTGCAATAAATTTATATATTTAATTAAATTACTAATTTTTTTATAAAAATTGCGTTAGAAGATTTTTATTATAACATTACACTCGATAATTAAGACTATATTGTGCCACGTATTAATTTTTTAATAAGCCACAACATTTTAACCAATACCCATTATTTTAATAGCAGAATAAAATAAAATTTCTAAAAACAAAAAAAAAAAAATTACTTAATTTGTGAGCTTCTAAAAGAAAATTTACAAATTTTATTTTAAAAAAAAATGGAAAATATCAAAGACCTGAGAACATTAAATTTTAAGAATGTCTCTTTACAGTTTTATATAAGCTTATTTGCTAAATTTAGAAAATTAAATTTTCAGGGAATTTTATTTTAAGTGCTTTACTGCATTTGCATATGCAGGAAGTTCCCTATTCTATCACCACAATGCAAATAAATTAGATTCAAGTCTTTAGGAAATTCGTTATTTAAATTTAAGAACTACATTAAGTGAATTAAACTTTTAAGAACTGACAAACGTTTTACTTATTAATTAAAACAAAAAATATTGATTTGAATAATTCAGTATTTCATTTGATAAGTCATGTAGAGTTTTATATTTATTTAAGCTTAATACCCTTAGAGTTTTATATTTATTTAAGCTTAATACCCTTAGAGTTTTATATTTATTTAAGCTTAATACTTTTGGCAATCCATTGATACAGGAACTTTTATGTTTATTTAATAATTATGATAATTTGCTGATAGAGGATAATTACGCTTATCATTTTAACATATAAATTTATGTTTTGAGGGTCATTTATTTACCATATATACTTAAAAAATACAACAATTATAAAATGTTAAAATCTTTAAAAAATTAACGTTTTGCAAAATTATTGGTTAATTAATTATTATATTTATTTAAACTTCATACTTTATTTTATATATTTTTCATAATCCATTAATTATGGAGTTGATAAATTTATTTATAAATTATGATAATTTTTAGTAGTATAATAATCATACTTTAAAATTTTAATATATAAATTTATGACACATTTTGGTGGATCTTTATCTATCATAATTACTAAAACTATCAACAATTAAATGATAGAAGGCTTCAAATAAATTATTATATTTCTCATTGTAATATGTAACCCTAAATTGTTCTTATTTATAAGTTAGTGGGTATGACCCATGGTGTCTAAAAACATAAACTAAACACATTTTAAAATAAATGTTATAAGAAATATGTGTCAGCGAAAAATAAAAAAAATAACCATAAAAACTCAATTGAGAGAGCAAAATATCTGAAATAAATTAGCAATTATCATTTGATGAATTATAAAGGAAATATAATTCTGAATTGTCTTTTATAACATATTAACAATATTAACAATATTAACATTTTAAAGATACGAAAATAAATTAATTTTTTAAGAAGTATAGTTTTAAATTTAAGAAATACAAAAATATGTTTATTCAAATGTAAAGAGACTTTCTTATTAGCAGATATGGACACTACAATAAATAAGAATGTTTTCGTTTTCATAAACTTGGTATTTTTATAAACTAAACATGTTTGTGCGTTTCATATTCGTGATCAACTGCTTTCAAATTTTAATATGGAAATCAGCTAAACACAATGTTTTAAATTAGCAAGTGCAAAACATTTAGTAACAATTAAACTTTCTCTGACAGACCACCCATATCACGTCGAAGCAGTGGTAATCAGCCCGTACCGGTAAAATGTAGTAAGTGAAAACATATGATCATCTACTTCTCGCTTGCTTCGCTGAATGCATTAAATAATAAAGTTATTTCAGAAATTTTATTGTTACGAAAACATTATAAAGTTTTAAATTATATATCAATTATAATAATTATTTTCTAAAAAAACGAATTTTAAATATAATTTTTCAGATATATAAATTTTTTCTTATTTCTCGAACCATGCAGGAATACTTATTTCAGATATTTTTTGAAACACGATTCGTGAAATTTCAGTGAGCTTGCATCATTAAATTTCAAAATGTATCTGTGAGACTGCTTTTGAAATATATGCACAATGTCATATTTCAAAATGGGAAAACTGTTTTCTCGCATACGAAGTTCTTAAGAGAGGGTTGTTCGAGACATCAAACTAGAAACGTGATTTTGATAACATAAGAATATTTGGAAACTATCATAGTTTTGTGAAGCAAACAACTGTTAGTGTCCTGCTTCAGACGAAATGATGCCTTGTTTGTGAAAACTTTGAAGCAATAATAAGGATATATTGAACTTAACATTCTTTTTTTTTTCCTTTTTATGTATTTTTATTGTACCCTTAGTTACAATAGTGTCAGTCTTCTAAAGTTGTGGAAAAAAAATTCTTTTTCTAAAAATAATTTTATGTTTTGGATGAATTATAAAATTTTGATTTTTTCTATGTTTTGTATTATGAAATACAAAACATAAATATAAAATAAATATAAATAATATAACATATAAAATATAAATATAAAAAGTATACAATATATATAAATATAAAAAATACATAATATATATAAATATAAAATATATTATAAATATAAATATAAAAAAAAAATTAAAGTCAAATAATTAAGTCTATAGCAAAAAAGGTATATTTCAGATATAACAATATAATTTTTGAAAAATTATTTTAAATATTTATTTATTTCTTTTTAACTGCTAATTATTTTTGAAATAAATTTGTCAAATTAAAAAAAAAATCTTATTTATTAAATATTTCAGAAAAAATAGTTACCTTTTTGTTTCTTTTACAGGCATTTTAAATATTATTACTGTATAA
Organism: Caerostris darwini; assembly: GCA_021605075.1. Taxonomy (NCBI): domain Eukaryota; kingdom Metazoa; phylum Arthropoda; class Arachnida; order Araneae; family Araneidae; genus Caerostris; species Caerostris darwini. The sequence continues at coordinate 92,448 of BPLQ01012475.1, read as the reverse complement.
ATACAATGTACAATAACTTGAAGCATTCAATTTAAAATTTGAAATAAATAACTATCGTTGGGACGTTTAATCATGAGTTTTGAAACAAATTTATAATGTTTTTAAAATATGAAGTATATAACAGGACAATTTTTTTAAATAATAAAATTAAAAAAAATAATAGTAGTTTAAAAAAAAAAATTGCACTTTTATTTATCTAAAATATTTTTATTTATTTTTAAAACATAAAACTAAGATTATTATTGACAAATTACTACTTGGATAATTATAGACAGGTTTTGATTTAATTTTGAATCTTAATTTTTCTAATCAAGAAAAACATGAATTAAATATGACAATATTTGTAACATGATATCTCATTTTAATAATAAATGATTGGCTACGATTACATTTATGAGTTACAAAAATATTAACACAAATCGTATGCACATATTTTAAATAAAAGAATTTATATTTTAATTTTTCCATGAAAAATTTATTTATTTTAATGTATAAATTATATTCATTTTTTATTTATTGTAAAATAAATTAAAAATATTTAATAAGAAAATTGATAAATCTCAGTAATTGGAAATAAAACATAAAATATTTGTTAGTAAATAAATAATAATCAAAACTAAAATTTATAAAGATTATATTATTTGATTTATAGAAAACATATTTTATGAATAGAGTGTAATGAAATCAAAATATTGGTAGCAAAAACCACTCATTACAAAATTATTTTTGGTGATTTTGTTAGAAAAAAAAATTCACAGCTAAAAAAAAAACCTTTGTGTATCTTTCAAAGTGAATTTAAATATAAAGCAATGAATTGATATTTATACTTTATATTTATAGTTAATATTCATCTGTGAATATTCATCATTTTCAGACTATAGTATATTGGTTTGTCTCAAAAAAATATTCATTAAAACAGTTATTATTAATAATTTAATATTTCATACTATTACATCTGTATATATATATACATATATATATATTTGGATATGTCAAAATGATAAAATATATATATGGATACAGTTAATTATTATCTCTATTTATAGTAACATAATATTATTTATGTTTTATACAAAAGTATAATTTCCTGGTAATTATATTTTTGTAATATTTCAATGCATATATTAAAATTAATTAATGCGTATATAATAATCATATTATGTTCAAAGCCTATTTATTTCCGTTTTAACATATAATTATGATTATTTTCTGAATATGTGCAAATTAAAATTTATAAATAACGTAAAGTTCAGTTAATTAATACTATAAAAATTTAATATAAATTAATAATAATATTTTAAATTTAACAAACTTATAATGAGATTTAATAAGATTACAAGATATAATAAGATTAATTAATTTAGTAAAATGTAGAATACGTACAGGTATATAGTAACTAATACTGTTATTCTTTTTATATTATCACATTTAATTTAAATTTAAATAAACTAACTATTTCTATTGAACTCTAAATAATATACGTTAAAAAATTTGGATGGCTGATCCGCATTCCTTTTTTCCATTCTATTAAATATATATACATCCTATAAATATATAAATATAAGATAAATAAAAATAAAGATTTTTTTTTATTAATTTATGTGCTTTATTTGTACATTCTAATCAAAAATTATTTTAAATAGTTGGACTTTCTACAGGTGGATTTTTTAGGTACAGAGTTGTTTGATTATTTTTTCTGATTATTAATTTAGCATTTTAAGATATTCTTTTACGGTAGAATTTCCAATTTTAATACATTACTTTTGCTTTCAAATGCCGTGTACTTTGACTTTCAATCATTCGTTAGTGCAAGTGAATATATATATATATATATATATATATATATATATATATATATTCAAACGTTATCCAGATTGTTCCATGGGATATTCTGCTATATTGATATACTACAATGCATTTTTCTTCCTCTTGCAATGCAATTTTCATTTTCCAAAACCCCAATGGTTGCATCATGGTAGTTATCTTCTTATTTTCGAGTTCAAAAGACAAGCTATTCAGTTTGTGAATTTATTATGTTTATTTCTGGTACAGGCACAGTGATTTTCAATTCACTTTGGTGTTTGAATTTCGAATCAAATTCGTTAAATCCGAAACGCTATCCATCAGGTCACTTCATGTCCTGAATTAGGATATTTTAAGTAAAAATTGCAGAAGTGATTCACGGATAATTTAGACTAACCTATTATCGATTTATTTCTTTGTATAAAAATGCAATGTTGGCTGCAACTATACAATTTTTATAAAATATTTTTTTAAACAAAAAATGCAGTTGGCAGTTACTATTATAAAGAATCAAGTTGCATACTTTGCTTCAGAGGCAAACCTTATAAAAGACTAAAAATAATTGTTTATTAACTATAAAACCAGAAGTTGTAGGTAAAAAAATTTTTTTTTTAGTTTTTCACTTATAAATGTAATATTTCAATCAAAATTATTTTTTAATGCTTTACTTAAAATAATTACATTTCAGAATACATGCAATTTTTAAATAAAAGATCTTTAGAATATTATATTTTAAATTTTTTTATTTATTTTCACTTCAAATAACCATTTTACTTCATATGTTTCACAATCACATTCTAAGGTAACAATCGAATTGAATATTTAGGAAGACACCGAGTGTTAAAAACAATTACATATTTTTTAAATGTTTTTATTGAAATTAATTTCGTATTTATATTACTTATTATAATAAGAATTTTTGAAAGAAACGTCTTTTAATTTCCAGCAAATAAAATATATATAAAAATTTAAAATGTTTATCCAAACGTTCTTACAAGCAATTTATTAATGCGTCTTTCCAACTGTGCAAGTAGTTCCTTGTCAATAAAGAGCCAAAGTGAATATTTGGCGAAGAGAGATTCAAAATATCAAGTTTGAAATACATTTGGCAGCCATATCTCCTTCAAATAAGATTGCAGCCTAAAGGCTTTACAGATCTGTATTTTTGTTAAAGTAACACATGCTACAAGGCATAAAAAATATTGATTATTGATAGGAGTTCCGTAATTCTTATTGAGAAAAACATTGTGCATCTGAGGAATATATCGTCTGCGTAAATATTAAACATGGCGTCATATGTAAATGAGACTTTTTTTAAATGTATTGAATTTATTGCATATTGAAATATATTTGACGACTTGTCAAAGAACATGAAAAACGTTTCTAATAAGTTTAAGGAAGACGCATCTGTATAGATTTTTATATTTTTAATATTGAAATTTAGTAGGCAAACACATTTTTAAGAGTTTAAACAGTCAGATTATCTATATTAACAATTTTTTACAATGAATTGAAAACTTTTGTGGAGGTATTGAAATAAAAATTTATGGGGAAAGTTATAAATATATTTCATTAACTGCAAATTTGTGTTTACTTTCCTATGTGGATAAATAACTTTTGTGGACAATGGAGATTCTTGAAATTCGGCAGTGTGTTGATAATCTTATAACTTTTTCTAAATATTGCAGTTAAATATCTATATAAGTCGAATTGGATGATTCGAATTTTGTTTCTGCTGAATACATGCTTGAATAAATTTAGTTGAGTACATGCAAATTTGTGTTTACTTTTTTATGTGCATAGCTCCCTTATGTGGACAATGAAGATACTTGAAATTCGGTAGTGTGTTAACAATTTTATAACTTTTTCTATATACTGTCGCTAAATATCTAAATGAGTCGAATTGGATATTTCTGAATATATTGTAGATATAGTTCAGTATATGTAAATTTATGTTCACTTCCTTATATGGATAGTTACTTTAAGTGGACAATGAAGATTCTTGAAATTCGGCAGTGTATTGACAATTTTATAACTTTTTCTAAATATTGTCACTAAATATCTAAAAGATTCGAATTGGATGTTTCTGAATACACTATAAATATAGTTGAGTACATGCAAATTTGTGTTAACTTCCTTATATGGATAGTTACCTTAAGTGATTAATGAAGATCCTTATTGGAGACGAATTGGATATTTCTGAATCTATATTAAGCAATGAATATTATAATTTGTAAACCAATAAGTCCAGTATTGATATCAGAATTTTTAAATATGCCCATTCTCTAAATGTTATTTTAACAGAATTTGTTTCAAATTATTGTGAATCCGGGAACAATACTGATCTCGGGAATTTGTGTCCCTATTCTAAAGTAAACTGACGTGCTTAGTGGGCAAAATTCTAATAATACAGCAAAGACTTTCATTGTGTAGTTCTTTTGTATTAAACATTAACACATCACTCAATAAGTCTCCGGTCTGACACATATATGGCAGCAATGTTGAAATACCCATATCATTTCTGGTCAGTAGCATCTTTCAAATGATACATGCCAAAATTTCATGACATTCTTGTAAGTAGTCTACAGGCTACTGTGTTTTAGTGACCACAGTTTTGTAATTTTCAAAACAATGGATAAAAATAATTTCATGTATTTTATTAAACATTGTTTTTTGACGGAGAAAAATACTGTTGGAGCAAAACAGTGGCTTGATAACCGTTATGGAGACTCTGTACCTGGAAAATCGTCTATTATTGACTTTTATGCTGAATTTAGGAGCTCTAATAAACTTTCTGGTCCCCCAAAATCGGCAGTTGTTCCAGAAAATATAAAAACTTCCACAAAATAGTTTTGAAAGACCTCAAAGTGAAGTTGCGTGAGATAGTTGGCACCTTAAAGATATCATAAGATAGTGTTTCTATAATTTTACATGAAATTTTGAGCATGCTTAAGTTGCTTTTGAGCATGCTTAAGTTTTTTTTTCTGTTCAAGCGAGATAAAAATGATTTCAAGCGAGATAAAAATGATTTCTTGGTATGTGACAATGGATGAAACATGAACCCACTACTACACACCTGAATCAAAATTAGTGGACAGCAGCCGGTGAAAGTCGTCCAAAGCGACCGAAAACTAAAAAACAAAGCTGGCACGGTATGGCATCCTTATTTTGGAACACACAGGGTAGTTTGTTCATTGACTATTTTAAGAAAGATAAAACTATCAATAGCGAATATTACATATAATTATTGGATTGACTGAGTGTAGAAATTAAGAAGAAAAAGTGCTGTTTCACCAAGACAATGCAGCATGTCAGAAGTCGATGAAAACTATGGTTAAATTGAATGAATTACACTTTAAATTGCTTCCCCACTCACAGCTCTCTCCTGACCTGTCCGCCAGTAACTATTGGCTTTTTGCAGACATCAAAAAGATGTTCCAGGGAAAGAAATTAGGCTCAAATGAAGAAAGATTGCCGAAGCTGAGGCCTTTTTTGAGAGCAAAGACACAAATCGTTCTACAAAAAATGCATCAAAAAGTTAGAGGAGAGTTGAAATGAATATATGACTCTTGAAGGAGAGTATGTTGACGAATAAAGTCAAATTTCAAAAAAAAAAATTTCTTTACTAGACTGTAGACATATTCAGTGATGTGCTAAGTTAAATCTATTATTATTATTTTTTTTTTTTATAATTAATTATTTCTTTATATGTTTCAAACTTTTATCTTGCTACGCTATAACAAGTAGTATTCATTATTTTTACAATTTCCGTTTCTCTATGTACTATATGAGTTATGTTCTGACATTTTACTTATATAGAATTCTACAGTCTCTTATTCTAGAACACACTTTATATACCCAAAAGGTTAACTTATTTTTCTTTCCTTATGCATAACGCATCACTCTAAAAATTGAAATATTTTCAACATAAGTGTGTTTTTATGTAAGTGGACGGTTTTTTCCTCCGATATCGTCCATATTTCCTCTACCCTCCAGAAAGAAATAAGTAGCCACTCTGAAATAAGAAAGATTCTGAAATTCATTTCCAAGAGGATTGGTGCTTCTTGCCGTAACGCATTTCCTCAGTCCACATTCATGATCGAACAGAAAAAAGAAGGAAAAAAAAGAAGAAGATTTACTTTACCATCCTTCCTGGGAAGTTTCAAGGCACGAGGAAGTGGAAGAGAGTGTTTTTATATCGATGTCGGGATTGTGAGGTTAAGAATGCTTTCCATCAGAAACCAGAAGCAGGTATGGCACAAAGAAGGTATTTGTAAGCAGTAGCAGAGAGAAAAATGAAGTGAAGTAGATGAATTGGCTATGGCGGTGTTCGCAAAAATAAAAAGAACTTGTGAAGGAAGGAAATTTTAAGCTACTTTGATCCAAAAAGTGTATGGAATTTATTTCTTCCTAAAAAATTTGAAGCAGAAAACAATAGAATATGCTCTTAAAAAGATTTGCGAATAAATTTGAAAATAAAAGTATCTATCGATAAACAAGTTTGAAAATAAAAAGATGTATATTAAAAGAAAAAGAAAATATTTCTTATTTTCTTTTATAACATGAGTCCAATTTTTATGAATTATAAGCCTCATCGTTAAAATTTAACTAAATTATGTAATTTTTTTAAGACTGGTATGTATTAAGTTTAATTATATAATAATAATTATATTTAATCTATATAATTATATTTAATCTATATAATTATATTTATTATATTCATTTATATTTCATTAAAATTACACATTAATTATATATTAATAATAAATGAATTAACATGCATTATATTTATATTGATAAGTTTTATATCTAAACATCACTACATTTATGTTGCATATTTACAGTAATTTTTATTTTTATTCTTAATTTTATTTTTTTCATATTCCTGAAATTAGGTGAAGAATAGCCTGGTGGTTAGCGTATTCAGTTATTGATAAAGAGAGATTTAGTTTGAATCTAAATAAGGGAATAGTTCAAAAGTTCCAAAGTTCCGTTGTTTAATAAACATATAAAAGCATACATAAAGCATATATAAGAATTGACAAAAAGCATATTATGTACATAAAATTTAATATATATAACTATATTTAATATAGTCGTTTATATTTAATTACAATTATATATATATATATATATTTTATTTATATTGCCCTGTAAACTTGTCATTGGAAATGAAAATTATATTAATTATATGTTAATAATTAATGAATTAGCCAAGGTTATTTTATAGTGACAAGTTTTATATTTAAAAGTCCTTATATTTGTGCTACATATTTACTGCAATTTTTATTTGTATTCTCTACTTTAATGTTCATGCTTCTGAAATTAGGTCTACAGTAGCCTGGAGGTTTGCTATTTCAGTTACTGATAAAGATGGATTCAGCTTGGAGCCAAATAAAGCAACAGTACCTAAAGTTCCAGTGTTTAATGAGACAATAAACATGTGAGGTAGGGAATATCTCCCTTAGATTCGAAAGGGGTTGCGAACAACTCAAAAGCATTCCTAGGAATATAAATGTTATAATGACATCTATTCCATCATCCATCCATTGAATTTGGAATGGAGGGGCTAACTAATCAGTTGCAGCTCCTGGGAGTATTCATAGCGAATAGCATCAGTAATATGTGATTGGAAATGAAGTAGAAATACATATCCTGGGAATAGTCATTCCAATTTGTGATGACATCAGGAATCCTTCATTGGGTTCGAAATATAGGTGTAAAATAGTCAGGCGCCGGCATTGGTACCAAATTGTGATAACATCATATGTCCCCCATTGAGAAGAAGGATTGGATTTCGAAAAGTAAGTGAAAACTACTCAGATGATCTGACCAAGTATTATTTAGAAATAGCTATGACATTAAACATCTACGTGGAGACAGGTCCTTGTACAAAATGTGCAAGAATCGAATATTTATTTATTGCTTAAGAAAATGATTCCATCTTGAAAAATATTAAGCAATCTAAAAGAGGAACTTTTAGGGAAATCAACCCAAGAACACAATAATGCATCATCTGAAGCATATTGCAAATTGAACCTGCGTCAATATCAGACCAAAACTAAAAGGTTGGGAGCTCGGATTCAAATGCGGCCTGATGGCAAACTGGCTAGCGCTCTGACCTTTGGTACCACAGGCTTTAGATTCGTATCCTGGCGGTGGCATGGACGTTTGTGAGTGGTTCGGAATCCCCGTTAAACTGTAGGTCCCGATCTATTTAGCCTAGAGTGTGCACAAGATAACCGTAGAGCTTCAAACAAAAGTGCAGTTGATACAATCTTGTTTTAATAGCAGAATTACAGAATCCTTTTCATAGCTGAATTTGATTTAATTTTAAGAAAGATTAGTTTTAAATTAATTTTCAGATAGATGAATACTACTTACCATAATGCATTTCCATTGGCCACAATCGAATAAAAAAAAAGCTTTTTTATCATCCTTTTTGAGAATTTTGAAGGCCATGAAAGAGGCATGTTGAAATTCTGAGTTTAGATATGCCTTTCATCATAAATCAAAATGAGAGTCCCACAAATACAGCATTTTTAACCAGTATGACGTGTATTAAATGAATTGGCTAAAGTGAAGTTTGAAAATATTTGGATTTGGTAGTAAGAAATTTTAAAATTATTTGTATACAGAAATTTTGTATCATATGCTTTTTTACCAAGAACAAATTAGTTGCTAAAACTATTGGAACGTCTCTTCATAAAAAATAATTGTACTTAGAAAAAATGCTTATGTACATATTTTAATTTTATATTGCTTCAATGTCATTTTTTTTTAATATTTAATTATTTTATGCAATGGTTATTATAGATCTGTGTATTTCAACTAATACAAATTCTATCTAATCAAGACATTTCGACAAATAATCGTTTATTTTTAATAAAAGTAAATTTTAATTCTGTAATTTAATCTGCCAAATTTATAAAATAATCTATAATAATTTCTTTTAAATTTTATCAATGTTCATAAAAATATTGGTTTGTCATCTATACTATACTAAATTTCACCGAATATTACAGCTGTGGGGTACCCAAGTATAGTATATATGTGGTCACCCATAAGCAGCTAATATACCTCACAAGTTAGGGGCTCATCTGTATGTAAGAAGGAGCTTACAAATCCCCATAATCGGGATACGTGTTGCCAGTATTGCAATAATTTTAATACTGTTCTTTTAAATTTCAATGAACTTATAGCTTAATCGATTTAATTGTTATAAATACAAGAACTATGCTTTCATATACATTCCCAGAAAAATCAATATCTCTTATAATAATTCCTTTCATTAATCCACCATCACGATAAAAGAAGATGTCTTTAATATTTGTTTCTCGGAATATGTAAGGTATCAAAACACTTTTTTATTTATTTTTGGTATGTGAGGTTAAAATTTCTACCAGCAGAATCCAGAACCGATAATGGCACAAAGAACTTATTTGTACGCAGTGCAAGATAAGAAAAATGAATTGAAGTATATGAATTGACTATGGTGATGTTTGGAAAATAAATAACATTTTTAGGAAAAAAATATTTTAATCTATATTTATACGTGATTGAATGAACTATTTTTTAAATATATTTGTATACATGCACAACATCAGGCAATGTTGGAATAATATCGGAAGAATGCTTTCTTCAAAAATTGTATTTGACAGAAACAGAAAGTAATATTAACTTTATTTTGTTACAGTATTTTAATAATAATGGTTTGTACAAATAATGGGTAATATTTCTTTATATTCAGACATGAAAAGAAACATATAAATCATGTTAATAATATATGTTTTATGTTTATCTGCATCTTACATCTCTTACAGTCAGTAAATTAATGTAATATAATAGTTTTTTTAATATATGTCTTAGAAAAACTATTTTTTTTTATCTTTAAATATATCTGTCAGATTTTTAACACAATGTCTAAAATTATAAATATCATTTAGGGCTTCTAATATACACTGAAGTGACAAAAGTCATGGGATACCTCTTAATATCGTGTCGGCCCTCCTTTCGCCCGGCGAAGTGCAGCAACTCGACGTGATATGGACTCAACAAGTCGTTGGAAGTCTTCTGCAGGAATATTGAGCCATGCTGTCTCGATAGACGTCCATAATTGTGAAAGCGTTGATGGTGCAGGATTTTGGGCACGAACAGACCTCTCGATGATGTCCCATAAATGCTCGATGGGATTCATGTCGGGCGATCTCGGTGGGCAGATCATTCGTTGGAATTGTCCAGAATGATCTTCAAACCAATCGCGAACAGTTGTGGCCCGGTGACAAGGCGCATTGTCATCCATAAAAATCCCATCGTTGTTTGGGTACATGAAGTCCATGAATGGCTGCAAGTGATCTCCAAGTAGCTGAACATAAGCATTTCCAGTCAATGTTCGGTCCAGTCGCACCAGAGGGCCAAGTCCATGCCATGAAAAAACAGCCCACACCATTACGGAGCTACCACCAGCTTGAACAGTGCCTTGCTGACAGTTTGGGTCCATGGCTTCGTGGGGTCTGCGCCACACTCGAACCCTACCATCGGCTCTTACCAACTGAAATCGTGACTCATCGGACCAGGCCACGGTTTTCCATTCATCTAGGGACCAACCGATATGCTCACGTGCCCACGAGAGTCGCTGCAAGCGATGTCGTTCTGTCAGTAAAGGCACTCGAGTCGGTCTTCTGCTGGAATAGCCCAAGAAAACCAAATTTCTCCGCACAGTTCTAACAGACAAGTCCCTTGTACGTCCCACATTGATTTCTGCGGTTATTTGACGCAGTGTTGCTTGTCTGTTAGAATTTACGACTCTTTGCAGACGTCGCCGGTCTCGTTCGTTAAGTGCAGGCAGTCGACCACTGCGCTGTCCATGGTGGGATGTTATGCCTGAAATTTCATACTCTCGTCACACTCTTGACACAGTGGATCTGGGAATGTTGAATTCCCTAACGAGTTTCGAAATGGCATGACCCATGCGTCTAGCTCCAACTAACATTCCGCGTTCAAAGTCTGTTAATTCCAGTCGTGCGGTCATCATCACGTCAAAACCTCTTCACATGAATAACTTGAACAGAAATGAAAGCTCTGCGAAAGCACTGCGCATTTATACCTGTTCTACGTGATGCTACTGCCATCTGAAAATTTGAATATTGCTATCCCATGACTTTTGTCACTTCAGTGTAGAAGTATTGTTTTACGTTTAAGAATCAATCCTTATTAAAATTCAAGATATTTAAGACAATAATGAGGAGGATAAATATGTATTCTGGAATGTACTATTAAGGGAATGTATGGTATTAAGGGAAGAGAGCGAACTCAGAAGACGTTTCTTGGGATATTTCATTCGAATTTGGGATGACACCAAGAACAATTGTTCAAAACATGATAAAATGATTTATTCCTTCTTTCCTTTAAAATGATTTCTTTTTGTTAAGAGTTTCCAATGAGCCAACATGTCTCTGGTTAAATTCTTTTACTTTTAAAACAAATTAGCCCTCCATGATAAGATGTTTTAAATTCTATAGCAACTCGAACTGTGATGTCTTGTCTTGTATTGGAACTTTGGGATTTATGTTCGCTGATGTTGAAGATTTATGTTCGTCTCAATTTATTCAAATGTTGTTAAAATACTAGAGATAAAAGAACTGAAAAAAAGTTAAAAATTAGACATTTTTACTCTAAAACTCAAACTTCGTGATTCTATTGCCTATGGTGCATCATTAATTCAGTTATAAAAGGAAGGAATCTTTGCACGTACTTTCCGGCAAACAAAAGTAAATAAATAAAGTACATAAATAGAAAAAAGGAAAGAAATCGATAAAATAAAATATCAAATAGCCCAAGATATTTTAACAGTTGACGATGATAAGAAAATTTATTGTACGACTAGTACTAGAAATAAAAGTAAATAAAAAGTAATAATCCCTATAAAAAAAAAGAACATTAGGTACCGCCATAGTTCACAGGGTTACAAGACTTTTCATAGAAATTGAAATATCGTTGCGATCTTATAATCTAAATCATCTAGCATATCAAATAACAAAGAGTAAGAAAGAACTTTATATGCAAAAGCATTTTGCAACTGGTTTCTGGGTTCAGCATATTTCACACTTAATGGTTACCAATGTTAGCGTACCAGTTTGTGTTCTGTATACGACCATGTGGCACATGATATAATAATAAGAGAAACTTTTCAGGTGCACAATAGCCAGATATTAAGTCAAACCATTGACAGAATATTGACTTCTACAATTAGAGGAATAACTTCAAGAAGCATAGTCTTATTAATCCTATTATTCAACTCTGTATTGGAGAATGGCTATTGTCAGCGTCCATTATGAATTTATTTCAAATTCAAATAGAGCCAATGGGCCAACATGTCGCTGGTTAAATGCTCTTACTTCTAAAACAAATTAACCATCCATAATAAGATGTTTTAAATACTGTAGCAACTCCAACTGAGTGGTTTTTTCTTGTATTGGAATTTTTAGATTTATGCTCACTGATAATGATCTGCATCAATTTATCCAAATGTTGTTAAAATACTAGAGATAAAAGAATTGAACACGAGTGAAAATTAAGAATTATATTCTAAAACTAGAAATTCTTGATGTCATTGTTCGGGACTGAGATTTATGCTCACTGATGCTACCTTATATCAGTTTATCCATAATGTGAGTATAACCTGAATTGTGAGGGAACACAAATACTTAATTATTATTCATTAATTATTATTATGCTAATTTTTTATTATCATACCAAATTATTAATTATTATATTATTGTATTGATTATTATTACAATTATTAAAAATTATTGTTAAAATACAAAAAGGTGCAACAATGGTTCAAGTTTATTTCCGGAACTATCGGCTATGCTCTAACATTCGTGCCATTATTTAGGCCATAAATAATATTTCATGAAAGAAGAAAATTCCTTACCACCTTTCCTCGGTGAAATTATATGCGTATATATTTAATATTGATATCAGGATAGTACTGAATTTATGGTATAAATAAACTGAGGGATGGGGGAGGCCAGTACAAAATTCAATTATCAAGAGCATGTAAGTAGACATGCCTACGCCAGCCATGAAACCTATATACATGTAGAATTAATAGTCCATTCGTTGAACTCCAAAAAAAAAAAAAAATGGCGTTACATAAGAACCACCCAGATGTGACACATTAGAAGTGCTCATTCAAAATTGTGATGGCACCGATTTTAGATGCCATCACAATTTAATAACTAGATGTGACACACTAGAAATGCTCATTCAAAATTGTGAAGGTACCGATTTTAGATGCCATTACAAATTAATAATGCACTGTAGAAAGTATCCCTAGATAATTTTGAAACTACATATCTGCCGTATAAATGTTAAAAGAATTCTGGCATACCAGCATACTAACCTGAATTGTGAGGGAAGGCAAGTACTTAATTATTATTAATTAATTGTTATTATACTAATTTTTATTATCATACTTAATTATTAATTATTATATTATTATTATAATTATTATTAATTATTATAACTAATTATATATGTTAATACATTATTATTAATATGACAGACGTGACACACTAGAAGTGCTCATTTAAAATTGTGATGGCATCGATTTTAGGTGCCATCATAATTTAATAATGCACTGCAGCAGATATCCATGGATACTTTTGATACTGCATATCAACCTTATAAGGGTTTAAAAAAAAAAATCCTGGCATATCAGCATACAAACCTGAATTTCAAGGGAACACAAGTATTTTCTTTCAGAAAACAAAAAGCATTTGTTAGCAGTTGAAGTAAAAAAAAAAAAAAAAACAGAGTGAATTAGATGGATTAGCCAAAAGAATGTTTTCCAAAAAAAAGTTTGTAAAAGAAGAAATGTTATTTTGATAGAGAAAGAATGTTTTTCATTAAAATGAGAATTCGCGGCTGAAAACAATAGACTGCGTTATTCGAAGAAAAGAAATGTACTTAGAGTAAGAATGGAAATATTTTTTTAAAACTTTTTATCTGAAAAAGTAAAGCTTTGTTAGAATAATGAGTACCATAATTAGCACTCGCGAATCGTAATTAGCTAGTAAAATTACATAGTCTTTGTCAAACTTTGTTTTACATTAAACATGTATTTCCCACTGCAAGTTCCGTATAAAAAATTTTAACATGTTGTCATACTTCTTATTTGAGTAATTTGTTTTTCCAACGTCTACATTTAAATCAAAATACTAGTTGTCACATTTTATGTTTTTAAAAATATTTTAATGTTTGAGTTTGGTTTTTCGTCTTTCTGTGACAGTTTATAATAGAAAATTATTTGTACACTGTCAAACTCATTTTAAATTTTGAATTATTCCAATACGCTTATTCAGGCTTACAAAAATAATGCATACTAACATACCATAAAAAAAAACCTAAGAGAATTAATATTATTATTTCTTTTATTTAAAGTAAACTATGTTGGTAGCATTAAGGATTGTATTATGATTGCTATAAAAATCTGTATTATTATTTCTTGCATAAAAGTAAGAATTAGTTATTTAAAAACTATGTGTTACATTACTATATATAAATAGCATATTTAATATTTGCGAAATGTCAAAATCCTAAATAGTTACTCAACTCGCTTGCAAAAGTCACATACAAGTCACCAATACCCTGCGACATGCTATTAGTGCTTTTTTGACTCAATTTTTTATTATTTAAATTATTGAAATTATTTTGAAATTTTAATTTTATGATTTGTTTATCAAAATATTTATTTGACACTTTTTTTAAACTTTGAAGTATCAATAAGATTTCGAAAAACATTAACTGAGTGTTGTAAAGATATTGTATAACCGTGGTTACACCTACGCAACCCTGTTTCCTAATATGCGCTGCAAGAGCGCCCCTTGCGGCGTACAGAAGAAATCGTCAGTAGACGTCGAGACTCTCGCCAGAGAGGACGTATGGCAAAATAGGCGCTGCCAGTAGCTAGAAGTTAGACGCTGCCGTTATCCCGAAAGCTAGAAGTGGAATCCTTCCACAACTGTATAATCTGCTACTGTCGCAGAGATGTTTAGTTTGCAGACTCTCAACCCTAGAGAATATATAGTTAGCACCATCCTGTGAATAATTTGGCCTACAGACTCTCAACCAGAGAGGAAGTATATTTCGCTATCCAGTATGTACCTGAGTAACGTTATTTACAGTATAGAAGTAGAATACTTCCACTTAAATATAAGTATATGTCTTTAAATGTCCCTTGTACATTAATCTTTGTAATACACTGAAGTGACAAAAGTTATGGGATACCTCTTAATATCGTGTCGGCCCTCCTTTCGCCCGGCGAAGTGCAGCAACTCGACGTGGCATGGACGCAACAAGTCGTTGGAAGTCTTCTGCAGGAATATTGAGCCATGCTGTCTCGATCGACGTCCATAATTGTGAAAGCGTTGATGGTGCAGGATTTTGGGCACGAACAGACCTCTCGATGATGTCCCATAAATGATCGATGGGATTCATGTCGGGCGATCTAGGTGGCCAGATCATTCGTTGGAATTGTCCAGAATGTTCTTCAAACCAATCGCGAACAGTTGTGGCCCGGTGAAATGGCGCATTGTCATCCATAAAAATACCATCGTTGTTTGGGTACATGAAGTCCATGAATGGCTGGAAGGGATCTCCAAGTTGCTGAACATAAGCATTTCCAGTCAATGTTCGGTCCAGTCGCACCAGAGGACCAAGTCCATGTCATGAAAAAACAGCCCACACCATTACGGAGCCACCACCAGCTTGAACAGTGCCTTGCTGACAGTTTGGGTCCATGGCTTCGTGGGGTCTGCGCCACACTCGAACCCTACTATCAGCTCTTACCAACTGAAATCGTGACTCATCGGACCAGGCCACGGTTTTCCATTCATCTAGGGACCAACCGATATGCTCACGTGCCCACGAGAGTCGCTGCAAGCGATGTCGTTCTGTCAGTAAAGGCACTCGAGTCGGTCTTCTGCTGGAATAGCCCAAGAAAGCCAAATTTCTCCGCACAGTTCTAACAGACAGGTCCCTTGTACGTCCCACATTGATTTCTGCGGTTATTTGACGCAGTGTTTCTTGTCTGTTAGAATTTACGACTCTTTGCAGACGTCGCCGGTCTCGGTCGTTAAGTGCAGGCGGTCGACCACTGCGCTGTCCATGGTGGGATGTTATGCCTGAAATTTCATACTCTCGGCACACTCTTGACACAGTGGATCTGGGAATGTTGAATTCCCTAACGATTTCCGAAATGGCATGACCCATGCGTCTAGCTCCAACTAACATTCCGCGTTCAAAGTCTGTTAATTCCCTTCGTGCGGTCATCATCACGTCAAAACCTCTTCACATGAATAACTTGAACAGAAATGAAAGCACTGCGCATTTATACCTGCTCTACGCGATGCTACTGCCATCTGAAAATTTGCATATTGCTATCCCATGACTTTTGTCACTTCAGTGTATGTCGTGCTTGTGCTTTTGCAATTAAAGTTGTGTGTTTTTTTTTTAAATGTGTGTTCTTGTGACTCGACCGCACCCAGTTCCAGCTGCACAAACAAACAATTCGACATCCGACTGCAAACTGGCCCCCAACATGGAGCTTCCCGTACTTGCACGCTACACTTGGCAAACATAAAAAATACCATCCAAGAAGAATGTCTAACAATTAGTTAATTACATTGTAAAAGCCGCTGATGTTAGATTAGTAAGGTGTTTCAGTTGTGCAGTTTTTATAATATTCTAGTAAACGGTAGTTAATAAATAATATATATTTTTTACTTTAATTTACGTGCCAACGGCCGTACCATGCTGAATATACCGGTTCTCGTTAGATCACCGAAGTTAAGCATCATTGGGCGCGGTCAGTACTTGGGTGGGTGACCACCTGGGAACACTGCGTGCCGTTGGCAAATTTGGGACCTGAATGGCCGAGTGTCTAGCGCTCTGGCGCTCGGTGCCACAGGTTTCGGGTTCGAATCCCGGCGATGCCATGGATGTTTGTAGTGGTTCGGTATCCACTTTAAGCCGTAGGTCCCGGTCTTCTATGACTGTAAGAGCGTCACGGAGCAAAAGTCAGGCTTCTATCTACGGGTGCTCCATCGCAACAGAAGCTGCTTCCTTCCCCTTCAATCATGAGTCCATATGGGCTTGTGGGCTTGGCCAGCCAAGTGGGATAAGAAACAACAAACACTTTAATTTACAAGCAAAATTTTCTTTTTTTGTTCGATTAAGTCCTTTGTAGAATTCTAAACCGGCTTTTATGCGTAATAACATTAATTAATCAGTTGTTTAGAAATTAAGTTAAAGCAGACAAAAGAACATAGCACTTAAATAATTGTTTAATTCACTGTACTTTCCATAATAAAAAGTGAAATTTTTGAAAATTATCTTTGTTTGTGGGTAATTACATTTGAATATTTATAGTAAATGTAATTTACATTATTTTTAAAAAAAAATCTTTTAAGATTTGGCAATAATCAAAACCAGATTTTTACATATTAGAATAAAGCATTTGATTAGAAAGAAAACAAAATAATGGCAAATAAAAATTTAATTTTAGTGATATTTAAAATTTAAATAAATCTCGTTATATCAACTTAAAAATATTGAATTATAAAAAATTCTTAATTATATTCTTATATGCATCATTATTAGAAATTGTATTAAAAAAAAAATCCAATTTGAACTTCAAAATATAAATCAATTAATTTATTAACTTATTTGAAGTAATAAATCAATTTAAAAATATGAATTCGAGTATTATTAATAAAATTTTATTCAAATTGATTATTGTTCTTTTTATTAATATTATGCAATTACGCATGAAATGTTCAAATAATTCAGATTTAATTTGCAAATAATTAATAAAAATAATTTTAAAATAAAACAATTTATCTGTAAATAGTTTTAATGTCATAATAAACTTTTATTTCAATTTGATGAAATTTAATTGCATTAAGGATACAATAAGAATAAAATTTGGAATTTAAATTAAAATTAACTACTTTGAAATTTTGAAAATATTTCAAATATCTAAATTTTACAGAATTTTAAATAACTGCTTTAGAGTATATAATAAATATTTTAATTCTTTTGAAGTATTATCAATTAAATAAATCATGACATATTAAAAAAAAATTTCAAAAGGTTGGCATTTTTCGTAGTTTGCTTAAATAATAAAATTATCTCTTAGTATTCATTATTTTTAATGAACAATGTATTAAAAATTTGCACTACTTTCGTTTATCTATTTGTAATTATAATAGGGTTGCATTGTATATTAAAAAAAAACATTTTTTAAAATAATACAAAATCATTTATCTACTATCTCCATATTCTCCTAATATTTCTTCAAATTTGTCATATTTTCTTTAATGACACAAATTCCTCAACAACACTTAATCAACAGAATCCATTTTTTACTATGCAGGGTGATTATAATAGAAGTCCCACTTTCAAAATGCTGTAAAAAAGAACCACTCATCACAATGAGCCAAAATTTGAATTGAAGATACTTGAAGAAGAGGGAAACGGTACGGCATCAAAAAAGTTCCAAAGTGTATTAATAGATGACGTTGTAAGCTGTATAAAGAAAATGTATTCGGCTGCCAGTGATATTTTGAATCGAAATTACAACGTATTTGGCATGAGTTGCACATTAAACCAACTTTAGTGTTCAATATGCTTGATGATTTCGGTTTTTTGTCGGAAAAAATGACTTCCAAGTCATTGAACAGTTGTGTCACTGTTAGTGGAAAGCCCATCCACCACGACAAAACCATACCAAATTGGATGGGAAAAATCGGTGGATCTTTTTTGGAACTGTTTTTTGATGCTTTGCCGTTTATCCCTTCTTCAAGTATCTTCAAATCAAATTTGAACTCATTTTGAGAGTGGGACTTTAATTATAATCGTCCTGTACTTTATGATGAAAGAAACTGTTCTAAAGAATGTACATACATTTTAAATATTTAAAAAAAAATAAAATTTTATTGAAACCGGTTTTTTTATTCATTTGGGATATAAAACTATGAATTTAAAATTAATTTCAATAAAATTTTCCTTGTTTTAAAAACATACTTAATTTTTAGCAAAATCTTAATAACACATTACCTCCTAAAACCATTTCTAATGAAAATATTTTAATAATCTTTATCTTATGAATAACTAACATATTTGCCAATGTTTTGAACAAAAAGATTTACAATAGTCCAAAATGTTTTTGAAATATTCCAAACGCTGTACAAAAACCAATATTTAAACAAAAATTTCTACTCTTTCTCAAAAAACAGATAAGAATGAAATCAATAAGTAAATACAGAAAAACTAGATTTTATTTCATAACATAGTTACAAATAAATAATCTTTTTTACAAAATTTCATTCCAATATTTGTTTTAAATATCATTTGAGAATTGGGCTTCAAAACAAACAAAACTAACTAATAGTGCAACTTCTCAGGCACAGGTTTAAAGATTTTAATGTAGGACAAAAAATGTGCAGCCATTTTAATCTTTTCAAACATGCCCTGAAGGCAATTAACCATATTTGTTCAGTTTCAATTTTAACTAACTTTGGTTTTATTTTAAATTTTTGTTGTTTTCTGAAGAATTTTGAATCAGGTAGTAATTAAATTTTCAATCTTTTAAAATTTTTTATTAATTTCTATGTAGTCTGTAATGATAAGAGTATCAATAGTTATTTCTAAATATTTGAAAAATTATTAATCTTTCTAAATAAACATGATGAAATAATAATACAGCAATATGTGTATTTAAAAACAATGCTTTCTGTTGAACAAAAGTTTCTTTTTGTGAAATAGTTCATAAAAACTTTCATCTCTTTTCGGCGTCATCTGGGTAGGCATTTTGCATATGAATAATAACGAATGCAAAATAAATTGCCTTTATTGCTTCTACAAATGAATCTGGATGTTTAGGTGATTTTTCAAAATACCGTGTGTCATCATGCAGTGATCGCTTTTATTTACATCAGCTACTTGATCCTTCTGGATAGCAGCTTTAGGCTTTTTTCCGCTAGAAGAACAATGTAACAAGCAATATGCTATATGCTGCATACAAATAAGCAATTAACAATTTACAGCATATTGCTTATTTCTAGACTTCCAATGATACTACGGATAGCAATACAATCTGTAGTTAATTGAACAATTTCGAAGTTAGTCTTTTATACCAAGTACTATATTATTATTACATCAGCTGCCTGGCCCTACTGGATAGTACACATGCATTTTATTTTCCTTGCTAGAACAACAATGAAACAAGCAGTTGTTACAATATTTTGCATATCTTCTAGACTTCAAATAATACTACAGATAACAATCCAGTTATAATTCTGTAATTTATTGATCAATTTAGAAGTAATTTTTTAACGTCAATCATTTATTATTATTACGTCAGCTGCCTGGTCCTACTGGATAGTACTTATGCACTAATTTTTCCTTGCTAGAACAACAGTAACACAAGCAATTGTTACAATATTTTGCATATTTTCTATAATTGAAATGATACTACGGATAACAATCCAATTATAAGTCTGTAGTTTATTGCTCAATTTAGAAATTAATTATTTACGGCTAGCCATTTATTAATATTATTATTATTGTATTATTCTAAGTCGTGAGCCAATTTATTCTTGTAGGTATCCTGGACATTCTAATTTTGTGTTTTGTTTGTTATTATTTGTGTTTAATAATATTTAATATATATATTAAATAAATGTATATTAGGCCTAATACTTAAAAATTAACTTGATAATTTATGTAATGATATGAAATTTTTGGAATACAAATAAAGGGCCTTAACTCGTCGTGTTATTAAATTAAAAAATTATATGATCACGCTAAAAATTATATGAACAATAAAAGTTCTACTTTATGATTAATGAACTGCAAAAACTCACAGAATTTAATATCGCTATCACTAAATATTTTGTATTTAGTAAAAATTTTAATTAACCAAAAAAAAAAATGTCACTTACTTCGTAAACATAAAAAAAAAATCAATAACAAACATTTTAAATTATAATTGGAAGCATTTTGCAAAAGAAATTATGTCCTTTTTTTAATAATAATCTTAGAAATATAACATCATTATCTCGTAAATTATGCCGTTAGTAACCAAAAAATAATCTTAATCGCTCGAAATACCATGTACATCACAAACTTCTACAACTTTTTGTATCAAAACCATCAATTTCTTTATTATTCTAACATTAAAATTTCTATATTTCTATATTAAATGAATGTATATCAGGCATATTACTTAAAAAATTAGCTTGAGGATTTATGTAATAATACGAAACTTTTGGAATACCAATAAAAAAATATAACTCGTCGCTGTATTAAATTAAAAAATTATATACACAAGGTAAAAATTATATGAACAATTAAAATTCTTCTTTGTGATTAATTAAATGCAAAAACTTATATAATTTAATATCGGTATTATAAAACTTTTTGTATTTAGTAAAAATATTAACTAATAAAAAAAAAGTCACTTACTTCTTAGACATAAAAAAAAATCAATAACAAGCATATTAAATCATAATTGGAAGCATTTTGCCAAAGAAATTATGTACTTTTTTTAATAATGTCAGAAATATAACATCATTATCTAGGAAATTATGCCTTTAGTAATCAAAAAATAATCTTAATCGCTGGAAATGTCATGTATATCATAAACTTCTACAACTTTTTATATCAAAACCATCAATTTACTTATTATTCTAACACTAAAATGGATCTTTTTTATATTCAAATTACATCTTAACCATCCTAAAAATTATACACTTTTTTATCACAAAGTACACTTTATGGTTATGCTTAATTTATTAGACTGCATTGTTTAAACGTTAAGGTTTAAGGAAACATTAATGTCAATATAAATTTAAAACTTCAAAATAGTTTTTCGGAAACATCCATCTTAATTTAATCTTGAGAAGAACATGTTTATTTTTTATTTTTATACACCTAAAATGGGCACTTTAAGCCTTTAGATACGATGGATGAAAAATTGAATAAAAAAACTATGTGAGTGCTGTCTGAGACTCACTTTATAGATAATATTATTCCAGGTTCCATTATCAAGGTAGCATAATTTAATTTACGTCATTTTACTCTTTCCTTTCTGTTGGTAATTTAATATGTTCGCCTTTAAAGAAACTTATCGCATCATTTTGCTTTTTTTAAGCTTTTTTAAGGAATGCAATTTGAAAGGCATATATTATCATTCTCAGTTAACGGAAAAGTTTGTTTTGCTATTTACCAATTTTTGTGGGTTTTTTATGCTTTTATATATGTTATCACTCTTAATATTTGCATTTAAATTTAACCAAAATTCGTTAAATAAAGATACAATGTTATTATAAACATATCATGGACATATTTTAAATTTCATGTATAAAATGAAATAATTTTAAGTCCTTGAAAAGGTTTCAGTTACTTTACTCTAGTGGTCACGTTTTCCTGTGAAAAGAGTTACGGTGTTAAAATTCCTCCGTCGCCCATAGGTTTTTGAAATGTTAGGCATGTGTTGGGATTTGCTTTTTACCTCATTTTAGCTCCTTCATTTATTTGAATAAAATATTAAAAGATTGTACTGAGATCATAATCTGAAGATAATTGTACAAAAATAAGTATTTTAAATTTTTTTGACAGCTTTTTAAAAGTTGTCACTATTCCCATATTTAAATGAGATACTAAAAAGAAAAGAACACAGAAGCAAACTACCAGCATAATAAATACTTTCTCCACCAGACCACCTATAGAGTGGCAAGACATTGGCGGTGAGGTAAATGCATGAGAGAAAGCGTGAAAATTGTCCCTAACTAGTAATTTCCCTGACTTTCAGTGTGTCATCACGGGGCATGTCGCTCAAGAGCGTCGTCTAGGTTGAACATGTCTATACTGAAGCATTGTCATTTCAGCAACAACAGAAATTAATAAATTTAAAAATTGCGTGTATTGAAATGCTTTTAAGATCAATTTTAGATCGTCAATATAAAATCAGGCTTAAAAGAAGAATACACACAGTGTTTAAATATCTAGGTGTAATTTATACAGCACTGAACAGCTATTTATGATACAAATAACAAGGGATATTTTGATGCAATAAGATGTAGTAGTAAAGTATATTTATTAGATAGAATATTAGGTATAATAATAAGAAATATTTTCATTAAATAACAAATATTATTTTTAAAATCTCCTAAAAGTTCTACAATAGATGGCAAAGAGAGAATGTAGCTTTTTCATTTAGTTTTGAATCGGTGAGCATTCTCTTCCCTTTAGGAATATCACAAATCAATGACTCAAGGGACATGAAGGGAGGGCATAACATTTTGGAAATACTTTTAGGGTGTAATTGCCTCACATTTAAGTTACATATGGGAGTGAACCCGGAGAAATATTAACAGGCAACCCTACAATCAAACTAGACACTGCTACATGGATTATCAGAATTGTCATGGAATTTCTATATTTCTGCAAAGAATAATTGCTATCTACAGTGGCAATGAAATTGAACCTGGGCCTAACTTTGAACATTCTAATGCTCACTGCTAAGAATATTTTGTCCATATTATGAGGCCTACAATTAAACTCATCGAAATAATGCTCACGTTGTACAGTAATCTTGAAATTGCATACATATATTAATTACTGAAGAAGAAAAAAAACTTTGTGTATGATTGTTAAGTGTTTTCATTAATTTTGAGGACATTTTAATTTCTAAAAATTTATAATTTTCCTGAGATAATGAAAGCACATATACTTGTGGTGGCGACCACTGTGGAAGTATATTTATGTGTCATTCTTGTGTTGGAATGACTTAGGGTGTGTACATTGCCACAAGTATGGGAACTTTAAGATAATAAAGTTTTATTAAATCAAATTAATAAACCAACCAAACCATAAACCATTTTCTATGTGGGATTTTTTATGTATGTATTTAGGCGATCCCTATCCCCCGCATAATAACAGGTTTGACTGTATATATAAATACTTAGTTATTTCTATATTTTTAATTCGTCAATTCCATAAGTAATTTTAATAAAAATATGTAAAAATAATAAAACATAATATAAAGTTTTGACTTCACAAATAGCTGAACGTGTATTTTAATAAGAAACATTCAATAAATAAAAACATAGAAAGCCAAGTAGTTGCTAAAGCACATAATTATATACCATTCTGCTGCGTCTCAATAATTTGCATATGACTCATAAGTGTAGTTGCTTGCATTAGCAAAATTCCACTGTAGGTCAATTAGAGCAACAGCCCTAATCTTGCATGCCAACTTTAGCATGAGTCAGCAAGAGGCTCATTTTGGAATCCACTTAATGTTTCCTTTGCAATTATTACTTTCAGAAACAAAGACGCAAGAAGACAGCTGATGCACATGGTGTCAGTATCGTATCAAAATTAGGTTTCTTGAATGAGAATTAACAGGTTTATTTCAGACATTTACCTAAGTCCTCACTACATTATCAGTCAAGTAGCTTGTTTTAATATACATAAGTGAAATACAAGGCTCACCGTTCTATAAAATATTATAATAAATGACATAACATAATATAATAATAAATAAATATAATAATAATAACAATATAATAATAAATATTCAAGATATATATATATATATACATACATATTCAAATCTGTTTTAATGATACATTTTTTACGCGATATATATAAAAAATTTCCTCAAATGCATATTATGAGCAAAACTTAATTAAAAATATAGTTCAAAAGGAAAAGAACAGATAACATTTAACCTTAACCTTCAAAGTAACATTTTAAAATATCCAAAAGATGGCCCACCTGATATTATATCGTTGCATTATCAATAATGTTATAAGATACAAGATAATGCTGAACAGTTTGGTTTTGATTAATATATTTTCTGATTTCTATTTATATATTTCTATTTTATTTTTATGCAATTTCTATTTATCGTATATTTTTTCTTTTTAATATGTAGCAAAAAATATATTTTATAAGTTGCTACTTATAGAGTTTAAATATATTCCGCATAAAAACAGGTTAGACTGTATATATAAATATTTAGATATTTTTTATTTCTAATTCGTCAATTCGATAAGCAATTATAATAAAAAAATATATAAAATAATATAAAATTTTGTTAAAATATTATAAACTTAAGGATAAATAATATTTTTGAAATTTCAATTTGTTTTTCTTATAGAAAAGTGATGCAAAATGTAGTGGATGTAAAAGATATATGTTAGAAGTTCTGAAAAGCCTTCACAGTGAAACGTTCGTCTTTTTATCGGATTAGTATCATCTTACTTTCGAGATAACGGAAAAAGGTTTCTCTCTCTCAGAGAGAAAAGATGTAATGGAGGGTGCAAATATATAAAGCTTTCAGAAAATAAGAGCACTTAAACCCATTTACTTTTATTTCTCTTTATAATACATAAGTACTATCTGAATAAAATCGCTTTTGTTAGATAAAGTATTTTTAACATAGACAGAAAAGGTATTTAATGTCTTTAAATAAAATATTAAGTTAGATTTTTATCTAAAGACGTTTATTAAGTTAATGCTATCTTGACATTTAGTGGTCTATTTAAAAAAAAATTTTGGAGAATTTTTAAATATGATGTGATTAGTATAATAATTTTTTTTAAATATCATACAATCGATAAATTTACATTATTTATAAATTTCATTAATATAGTAACATTTTAATTTACTTTAATATACGAAATATGTAATTTTTTAAATACTGATAAAATTACTGCTTTTAAATTTTATATACAAAATATTTTATTTAATTACGTTTTTGGAAAAGTTACTGTATCACTACAGAAGATATGATATTACATTAAAAATATGATATTTATTTACTTTTTTGTTACCGCATATTTACTAGACTCGGCGAATTGTTTTATTATTGATAATCTATTGGAAATCCAAATAAAGTTAAGTGTTCTTTGTTTACAGTAGAAAGCAGAACATGAATTATAATGTATTTGAAATCAAAATCAAATTATTGATAATCTATTTCAAATCAATATAACGTTAAATGGTCTTTGTTCACAGTAGAAAACAGAACATAAATTATAATTCCCTTGAAATCAAAATCAAATTATTGATAATCTATTTCAAAATCAAAATAAATTAACGCTAAATGAAATTCTTTTGTTTAGAAAGCAAAAATAAATTATAATTCCAAATTATTATTGATAATCGATTTCAAATCCATATAACGTACAGTGTTCTTTGTTTACAGTAAAATCATAGCATAAATTATAATTCACTTGAAATAAAAATCAAATTATTGATACTCTATTGGAAATCCATATAACGTTAAATGTTCTTTGTTTACAGTAGAAAGCAGAAAATAAATTATAATTCATTTCATATCAAAATTAAATTATTGATAATCTATTGGAAATCCATATAACGTTAAGTGGTCTTTGTTTACAGTAGAAAGCCCAACATAAATTATAATTCACTTGCAATCAAAATCAAATTTTTGATAATCTATTGGAAATCCAAATAACTTTAAGTGTTTTTTTGTTTAGAGGTGAATGCAGAACTTAAATTATAATTCACTTGAAATCTAAATCAAATTTTTGGTACTCTATTTCAAATCCATATAACCTTAACTTTTCTTTGTTTACAGTAGAAAGCAGAAAAAATAAATAAAGTTATAGTTCACTTGAAATCAAAATACATTTCATTGTCTAAAGAATTTTAATAACTATTACAAAGTTAAATGTAACTGTTTGGTTAAGTATATCTTTAAACTTGAGTGAATCGAACTTCAACGGTCTATGTAGTTGCATACAAGGAGACAGTCATTCAAACATATTCTTCTACGTTGAACAAAATTTATACAGCAAACAGATTTCAGTGGAACAGTTTAAATGGACAGTCTAGTTTTTGGCTTCCAATTTATTCTGTGTGGTTTTTTTAATGTAAATAGGTATTTGGTATTTTCTTGTGGTTCTGTTTTAACTGCATTTGTAAGATTTAATATGATTTACTTGATATGTTTCTTTTTCTGAATTAAATCTTTTAACTTAAAGATTGATAATTAGAGGACGTTTTCTGAATATAATAAAAAATACAGCATTATATTTTTGAAAAGTAGTTTTAGAATTTGTGCCAAAGCAACATGGTGGGCAGCACATTGTGTTTGTAAATCAAAGGCAATTGCTTTACAACTGATGAACCAAAATCTTCCGTGTCTATGTCGAGGATGGACAACTTAAATGTATATGCCAGAATGTATTTCCATTAACCTCTTCAAGGAGGTTAGAAATGTGCGACATACATATATATACATATATATACATTATGTATACATATAATTACATCGACTCCCCCTGATTTGGATGTTCTTTTAAAATTTTAGAACCACAAGGTATGCGAATTTATTATTTTAATTGCAATAAAATAATATGAAAATATGTTTCACAATGCTAAAATTGGTTTTGAAGAATACTATGTTTCAAAAAAAGTGATTTGAAGTGGAAAATAAAGTGAAAAATAACTTGCTTATATTTTTATATTTTCGCATTCTGGTATTGTTTATTACTCATACTTATCAAAGTATTATAATATGAAAATTATGTATGATGCCATTTTGATTAATAAACATTTTATATGGATTTATAAGTATTTTATGTAAATATAAGTATAAACATAATACAAAATTATACTGAAGCGCATTAACGGAAAATAACTATGACGTCATTTTAATAAATAAACCACTTTAAAGACCTAATTTCATAATATATATATATATATATATATATATATTATGAAATTATGTATTAATCTTAGGCAATGAATGTTTCTTGATACTAACTGTAAATAAGAAAAAAAAATTTTTTTATCATTTCTGAAAAACTATGATTAGTTAATGCTTATAAAAAATTTCGTATTGCAATTGTACAATTATTGAACATGTGCAATTGTGACATATCTGATTGAGAAGGACATTTTAATTTTAGAATAAATTTATATCACTGTATAAATTTAGAAATAGTCATATTATCCATTTTTAATAAAACCATAAAAGTACCTCTAAATAATTAGTTAATTATCAAATAGCAGTCAGTAAAGCATATTATTACTTAAAAAATGGCATGCGGTCCTTTATCAAAATATTTCAATAACATTTAGTAAACTTCTTTTTTTATTTTCTATACAAAGCTTTCCTCATTATTTTCCAAATAAAAGGATTAATAATGGACTGCATTTTTCTCTATGCCAAAATTACTGCAAATTGCTGTCCCATCACAGCAAAAATAAAAAAAACAGCCTTCAGGAAATATAAGCGTCGAAAATAAACTACGCAAACACCTCACGTTAACAAGCTCATTAAAATAAAACGCGGACGAACTACTCTGAAACACCTCAACCCAGCTTCCCAAAGAAGAAACAAAAGTCTAGACAAAACAGCTTCAACCAAGTGACGACGTCATTTCCGGCACTCGATTCTGACTGTTGCCAAAACAACAAAATGAAAAAAAAAATCGATGTCTTAATGGCCACGCTGTGATGCAGTTTCCATGACAACCGTTCTGCTCTACCGTCTGCATCTAGAAAACTGGTTTCTATAGCGTGAGCTGAACCGAAATCATCATCTTGCTTTCAAGAAATGATTAAGAACCATTACTTTCCCAATTTTGGCATTAGGCGATTCAAAAGAAATGTCTGTATTATTACAGAATTATTATTAAATAATATATAAAAACATTATTTTAATTCGTATAGTTTACTACCACTTAGAAAATGTTCTGTTGAATTAAATAATTATGTTAGTTATTAGAATAAATTACAAGATATTATATTAAATGCCAGAATATTTATCTTAAATGACCAAGGCATTTGTGTTTCTTCCAATTTCATGATTGGTTTAATTTATTTTAATAATATTTCATTTTATTTCGATTTGATTATTTGGGGTTTTATTAATAATGACCCCAATTTCTTTAATTTAAAAATCATAAAATATGATATTCGATTTTAAAATAATGATAAAAACTATCATTTTTAGTACCTGAAATGGTGATTAATTTTTACAATGTTGATTTACTCTTGTAAATTGTGTTTATTAAATTACTGATTTAATGTTGTGAGTTTAATCTTAACAATTCGATGTTAATGTATAATTCAATGTTAATACAATACAATTTAATGGCTTTAAAAAAGCTGAATTGTTTCAAAAAAATATTATTGATTAATTTGAAAAAAACTTTTAAATGTTGACAATGCATTGCAAAAAAATTAAATAAATTTTTTGTATGTTATGTACTATTTAATAAAAAAATTATTTTATTAAAATGTAAATACTACCATCTTCCTTATTGACATATTATACAATTTTTCCATATAGATTCATTATAAATTATTATATAAAATACTTTTTTTAGTACTGTAAGATACTGTACTGTTTTAGTACAGTGTTATTGTTCTGTTATTGAAGGTTAGAACAATAATGTATTTCTTAAAAACTCAACAAACAAACAAATATATGCATTCACCAAATTAGCAGCTCATAATATATGTTTAATTAAAAACATATGTAAACTACAAATTAGTAATTTTGCTTAATTTTCGTCATATTAGATTCTTCTAAATTTCAAGTTTAATGAATTACTATTATGAAAGAATTCGAAACGATGCAGTACCACTCTTTCAAAAAATAACGAAACAAAATTTTCTCACCTTAAATAATAAAAAAATACTAAAATGATAAAACTTCTAAAGTGACTATACAATAAATTTTGAAAATTACAGTCTTGAAAGCCTCTACTTCATATTAATTTGTATGATTAAATTTATTAATTCACTGAATTTAACATTTCCTGTTTATATATTTACCCAAATTTCTGTAACGCAAAACAAAACATACATTAATATAAATTAAGAAATCAATTGAATACGTTATATTTGATTCATTCTAAACAATATTTTTTTAATATTTTATGTATATAAACCCATAACTGATATATACACCTACATATATCATATCCTATATATGCAGACCTATATTTTTCTCTAAATATAGGTTTGGTCTATCAAGGATAACAATAACTCCAACATAAAATATATCAACCAACCATTGCTGATCTACTTAGCAATAACCAGAAAACCTTTCTGAAGAAAAAAGAACATAATAAATTCTAGGAAACATATGCTGTGCGGAAGGAAATTCTAGTATTTATAGAAACAATATTTTCGTTTTCTATCAAAATAAATGAATTAGGATCTCCCAAATAGCAAATTTATTAAGTAAACGTAATCTCTGGTATATTAACAAATGCAGTGGCCAAAACTTCAAATATGGACTGACTGTTACAAAAGTCAGAGATAAGTCTTTTCAGGAAAATCTCAAGAGATCAGAAGGCAACATAATAATATCGTCTTTTATTTAAAAGAAACTGATCAGCTTACATATTCCCTCAACCTCTAATCTTCTTTAGAGTAATCCGCTTGTATCCGAATGTAATCTCTCTTTCCTTACTTTTTCCAAGGATTTTCATGTCAGAATCATATCTGTGGTAATACTGTATGTGAGGATGTGTAGAAAAGATTTTGCTTTTTAATTTAACGCCAGATTCATTTAGGTTCCACTGGGTTCATTTCACAGTTCCTGTTTGTTATAAAAATAAACGAAAGTGTAGAGATAAAATTTCACTAATGGTTCTTAGACATAAGTCTTCATAATTTTTCTAGTTAATCATTATTATGTAAGAAATTCAAAACACGAGAAAATATTTTTAGACCTTATTCCTGAAAATAATTATTCATATAAATATTAAAGTAAATTTTAATTAATTCTTATATCCATTTCCAACCATCTCGTATCATGATAGATGTTAGGTTCATATAAAAAATACCCTGAAAATATGTTAATGGAAACTAATACGTCAAAGTAGATTATTCAGCAACAGTTAGGGCACTTCCTTATTATTAATATCCTACAATACATTGCCAACTTATGACATCAAATGGCTGGCAGTTCAAAAAATTATCACTCGTAGTTTGCAATCTATGCAAGATTAACTCTTGATGATTTTGGTAAGATTTAACTCACAAAGGCCGTAATAAAAATGAGCTACCACAGTTAGTTCTTGTTTGCTGTATCCAATAAAAAGTATTCCAATACAACTTGATTCATCAAAAAGCAATTCCAATACTATATAAACTAAAATCAACCAAATAAAATGATCGACTGTATTTAAGTTTTAAATTTCACAGAATTCTTTCTATTGAAAATAGAGTTCTTAATTATTAAAAACTTTAAGATGATAAATATAAATCACAATTTTTTTAACATTAGATTGAATTTTTACTACAGTTCGTAAGAATCTCCCAAAGTTGGTCTGAACCTATTTGATTACAGACATACTTACTACAGATTTGTTACTAAGTTAAATACATTCTATTTTACCTGTATATTATCAGATAATTTAGACTCTAAGGCAACTAAACATTAATATTCATATAAAAAAAGATACTTATATTTTATAAAACTAATCACCAACATTTTTAGATTGTTTATTATAATTATTGGACAAACAACAAACAATTGAAAAGTATACGTATAACGTAATAATACAAAATATTTCTTTTGATAATTATAATTTTATTTAAATAAAAAACGGTTAATTAGAATTCTTTTCTGAAAATTTAGATAAGAATCAGATAGCTATTCAATAAATATTGAAAAATATAACTAATCTTCTCAATGTTGTTATTTTACATTACACGAAATGAAAAGAGACAAACACGTCTATAAAATTCCAATAACATAGAATAACTAACATTGTATTTTATATTTATATATATTACCAGATGGTTTGTGATCTAAACTAATAATAATAATAAATAAATAATAAATAAATAATAAACCTTATTTTCTCTGGAATACAATTGATCTATTTATAGATTGCTGGATTATTATTAAGTTATTTTTTCAGATTTTTCATCTCCTATATGAAAGTTACAAATAAAGTAACTTAGATAATTGATGTTGACAGTGATGGATGTGCCATCTACAGCTGGTTGAGGGTAAATAAGAGATATAAAAATCTTAACATTATGTATGGCAGAATATGACTTATCTGTCAGATGGCAGATGCCAAAATACAAAGTTATCAATCTAAAAATGGTGTCATAAGGTCGAAAAATAGTTGCTTTAAGAACTTTTGGAAATTGTTAAATTTTATATTTTCAGATTCATTTCTACAATTAATAAATTTTGTTTTTATAAAGTTGGTTTTTTAACAAGTTAATAGTTATTTCTTGATAACATAAAGTTGGTGGAATAATTTTTTAAATATATAAATCAATATTTAAGAAATATTCTTTCCTAATCATATCGTTATCGTATATAAAGTTTTAATCGGTATGGAAATTAAATTAAATTTAAGTTCTTGCTATAAATTACATGTCCTGAAATACTAAAATTAAAATTAACATATTGTTTATTCATAAATTAAAGGATATTAGCTCATTAATATTATCACAGGTAAACTTTTATAACTGCAATATAGTAATCATATTGGTTAAAACTTTTAAATAAGTACAAAACATTTTTTAAAACAATTCATTTTTGGATTACAAGGATAAGAATTTAAAGTGATTTATTCTCAAAAAACAAGATTGATTTAGAATGATTGAATATTTAATTACGAGACAGAATGTTAAAATAAAATGAAAAATTTTTAAAAATAATTGTTAATAAATTTATTAAAATGTCGTATTATTCCTTTTACAGAAATTATTATTAAATAAAAAGTAAGAACTCGCATGAATTTTACAGTCATTTTCAATGAGGTATATATAAATTGATCTCTTTGGAAATTAAATAATACATACACCAGAAAAACTATTCCATATGATAAAATGAACGTTTTGTTTTTAAAGCAATTTATCACACTTTTATATATTTCAACTTTATAATTTTTTTTACGTTTTAACAATAATAATAATATAAAAATTAAGACTAAATACATTGAATAAAAATTAATGCCATTTTGCGACTGCATGTAATACGATATTGATTTCTGTTATTGTGAAAAATTACGAATTTAGTTAGGTGCACAATTAATATTTCAAGTAAATAAAATATAGTATTTAAATTGTTTTCTAATGTTAGAACAGTTGTGTGCATTATTTGCTTTGAAAAATATCTTTCCTTCAGAATTTTTAAGTTTTTCTTAAATAAACCGCTGTTTTTCCTGTACAAAAAAATTGTTATACTTCATTTACTTCTGTCAACATAAAAAAAAAAAAAAAAACAATAGTTAGAAATTGATAAATAAATGGCATTGGAAAACAAATATAATATCAAAGAATATTGGGTTATATATATATATATATAACATTGTTTCTAATTCAGTATATTTTCATTATTGTGAAAAATAAGACTTTAGTTAAATGTATAATTAACCATGCAGATAAATATAATAGAGCATTTAAATCGTACGTAATGTTAGAACAGTCGTGTACGTTATTTGTTTTTAAAATATTTCTCAGAATTTTTAAAATTTTTTTAAGTAACCTTTTATTTTTCCAAAATAAAAAAAAAAAATATTATACTCCATTTACTTCTGTCAACATACAAAAAATAGTTAGAAAATGATAAATCTTGACATTGGAAAACAAATATAATATCAAAGAAAATTGGGTTATATACATCTATAACATTGTTTCTATCACCAGGACATAAATGTTAAGAACACTACTGAAAAAAAAATAGCTTTCTTTATTTAGGATATTATTTGTTTTTATAGATATTTGCCACATATTTATAGATTTCATATTTGTAAACCTGTTTACATT
The DNA here is from genome assembly GCA_021605075.1 of Caerostris darwini. NCBI lineage: Eukaryota > Metazoa > Arthropoda > Arachnida > Araneae > Araneidae > Caerostris > Caerostris darwini. The sequence continues at coordinate 58,782 of BPLQ01012475.1, read as the reverse complement.
TTAACCATAATAATATAAAAATTAAGACTAAATACATTGAATAAATATGAATGACTGCGTGTAATACGATATTGATTTACTTTATTGTGAGAAATACGAATTTAGTTTCAGGCATAATTAATCATGCAAATAAATAAAATATAATATTTAAACTGCATTTAATGTTAGATCAGTCGTGTGCATTAATTTGTTTTAAAAATATATTTTTCTCAAAATTTTTTAATTTTTTCTTAAATAAACGAATTTTTTCTTGCATATGAAAAAATTGTTATACTTCATTTACTTCTGTCAACATGAGCAAAAAAAAAATACATTTTATTTATTACAAATTTTATTATACACATTTATAGATTCCATATTTGTAAATATGTTTACATTTTACCATAATAATATAAAAATTAAGACTAAATATATTGAATAAAAATTAATGACATTTTGTGACTAAATGTAATACGATATTTATTTACTTTATTGTAAAAATACAAATTTAGTTAGATGTATAATTAGCCATGTAGATAAATAAAATAGTAATATTTAAATTGTATTTAATGTTAGAACAGTTGTGTAATTATTTGTTTTTAAAAATATTCTTTGCCCAGAATTTTTAAAGTTTTTCTGAAATAAACAGATGTCTTTTTTTTAAATAAAAACATCATTTATTATACTTCATTTACTTCTGTCAACATACAAAAAATAGTTAGAAAATGATAAATCAAGACATTGGAAAACAAATATAATATCAAAGAAAATTGGGTTATATATATATATATCTATAACATTGTTTCTATCACCACGACATAAATGTTAAGAACACTACTGAAAGAAAAATAGCTTCCTTTATTTAGGATATAAGAAATAAAAGCTTCCTTAGAAAAACAAGGAGAAACCACATACCAATGTAAGGACATAAATGTTTTCTTAGCAAAGAAAGCTACCGGATATTGAAAAATTTGTTGCCCAGATTGAACCGAATTTCTTTTTTGACTGAAGAGTTTAAAGTATTTTTATCAAAGCATCTTTCGATGTAAACTAAAGACTTTTATCCAATAAATATTCTAAAGAAGTCTTCCATGTTTATCCGTTTAACTTATGTTATTGAAACATTCTTGGGAAGATATTGCTTTTCCGCTGCTCTCTTGTATGTCAAAAAATAATTGAAAAAAAATGTGTCACTACAACTTTTGGAGTTAATAAGAGTTTATGCAATGGAGGACTTCAGAAACCTATTTCTTTTATATTTTATGCAGCAATTTCGATTGTATTGAAATTTGTACCAAGTAGAGAAAAGGGAATTTCAGTACAGATTTATTGCTTAAATAAAGAAATAAAATTATATTCTAAATTCAAAATTTATGAGTTCAGGAGTTTGTTTGTGCCATATTCTTTGATTCAAAAAAATGGTATAATATAATTTCCCTTTTCAGAAATCCTGAAAGTAATTATAATAAAAAAGCATGATTGAAAACATTTTAAGTTAAATTTTCGAAGTTTATTATGCAATTTCATTTATTATTACAGTTCCAATTTAAAACAAAAAGAAAAAATTAGGATATGATATAAATTTTAAAAGTATGTAAGAATTTTAATCATTTTAAATTGCATTTTCTTTACAACTAACATTTTAATGATTTGGAAGGTATTTGTATGTAATAAATGATAGAATATTAAAATATGAAAACAATTCTAGTAATTTAATGTAATTTTAAAATAAAAGTCACTTTCAAATATATAACATATAATTTTATCGTAACAAATTTAAAAAATAAAAATTATATTGTAATATTTTTTTTTTTAATTTAGAATATTTAATTAACATGGTAATATTAAATCACAATAAATAATTCTTTTAATCAAATTTTGTTTAGTTAATATTCAAAAAATTACTATTCATGACATATATATAAAATTATTATTGTAACCTTGCTTCCTCCTACCCACTAGCAAGAGCACCCTCTGTGGCGTTCAGGAGAAATGGTCAGTAGGTCTCGAGACTCTCACCCGTGAGGAAGTATTGCGAAACTAGTGCTCCTGCTGAGAAACGTTTAGTTTACAGTCTCTCATCCAGGGATAAAATATATTTAACTCAACCCTGAATATAAGTTTGCCTACAGACACTCACCCGGAGAGAAAATATATTTCGCTCATTCCGCGCGTACCCGAGAATCGGATTTTCGTCGTAGAAGTGGAATCCTTCGACTAATCTATAATTGTATGTCTTTAAATGTGTTGACTATTGTCTATCGTTGAATATGTGCGTGGTGTTTGTACATTTGTAAATAAAGATGTGAGTTTTCGAACCTATGCATCAAGTCAGCCCGACGATTCACAGTTACAATCTGGTTCCACAATTTGCATACTTCAATATTCATTACCTTATTTTAAAATTAAAATTATATCACCCTCAAAGACAATTGATGAAAACTCATCATTGTCCCAAGCTAATTCACCGATTAATTAAAAAATAAATCCTATTGGTAATTTCTTTTCATATTTTATGTATTTAATTCCATTTTAAAAAATTTACTATCTTTGTATTGAATACTTTAAATTCAATGAACGAAATAATTTGTAAATTCCGTTGAAATACGTCAATTCCCATTTAATCAAACCTCAAAATAAACGAGCAATCATTACTCAGAGATACGAAGATTGAGTGACCTGAAGAGTACAGTGTCATGGGAGATATATATTACAGGAATGATTGTCACAAGAGATCCTTTTGCGGTGGTCATTATTTGTAACTAATTCCTTCAAGCTCCACATTTTAGGAGAATAATACTTTAATTAAGATGTTTCTAATTATTTGATATGCTTCACAGAAACCCAAATGATAACTGTAATTTATGGTTTCCTAATTGCAGTTATCATTACTAATCATAAAGGTGCATTAGTTGTAAGGATATGAAATTGATTAATGAACATATTGAGTAATGTTTCCGGATATTTAGTTCTTAAGAATTATATAACATATTTGATCTTTCGTGTAATTTAAAATCTGTATTAATTCTTTATTTTTATGATGATTTTGTATTGAACGTGGATAAGTTATATTCTTTTCTATCACTTAAAAATATTATTACACATTTAATTCTGTAAGCTGAAGTATTTAATATCTCAGAAAATATTTTTCATTTTATTTTTCACCATAGCTGAAAGTTACAAATTTTAAAAACATCGAAATTCTTTGAAAAAAATAATATATTCCACAAAAGATGTTGATAGTTTTTATTTTTCAGATTTTATAATTATATCATTTTAAAAGTAAAATTTTAAGATTAATTCTTTGAAAATATTTCTTGATTTTAGTCAATATTTACAAGGCTACTTTCAAATTCTATACTTAATCTTTAATCTTAATTTTTTAATACCTTTGCATAAATAAAAGTTAATTTTGTATGCTTCGTATTAAGGATCTGCAACTATGTTTTGTGAAAAATAATGTTATTCATAAAAAAAATAACTAAACCTTTAGTAATTTAATAAAAAATATAATTAATAAACAAAGTGTTAATTATTTTAATAAATAGTTAAAGAAGAGTTGCGGCCTTTTTAATATATAGGACGTAATATTTTTGAAACAACTTTACTTAGAATTGGAATTTCATTTAATATTTGTGGGGAAATAATACATAAAGCTACAAAAGTATAATAGCACGAGGAATAATATTAAATAATAGTTTAATTTGTAAATAAAAAAGTTTTTTTTTAGCCTATGCCCATCTCCGAACTCTCAGTCATTATCGATGAGCAGCCCGATGCAGACTAAAACAATCACTAAAGGCATTGACAGTAACACAAAAAGGAAAGGAGCTAAGAACAGTAGGGCATATAATAAGGTGCTCTCCAGTCTAATAATACACCATAGTTACAAAGGATGCAAATATCTGTATCAGCCTGTCCTATTATATACAGGTGACTCTGTAAGCAGTCATGGCTCGTGACAAGTCTGAAACAGGCCACGTGTAACGCTCTAGGAAAGGAACTAAAAAACATTTTTGATTTATTCTACAGGGAATTCCACTTTTTCTCAGAAGACTTCTCTCTACATAGGTTAAAATGGTGATTTTGTAGAGAAAGATATATATTGCTTTATATGCCACAAAGGCAAAGGAGTGTCAGATTGTATCATTTGTGTTCCATTCTTGGCCAACGTTACTAATAGAAATAATATGGAACTATTTATAATATATAATATGGATAATATACTTATATGGAAATTAGCAGGCCAGCAGCCTGCTTATTTCCATATAAACCGAAATGGCTTGGAATCCACTGCTGATAAAGGAATTTCTTGGTGTTTAACAGCTTATTTATATTTACTATGCAGTTTCTAGAAATCTCACATTCACAGTGATTGGTAGTAGTTAAGGTCCTAATTGCCACCCTGGAATCAATAAAAAATACGATATTTTCATTTTTTTTATATTTCTCTATTTTATTTAAGGCCAAAGAAATGGTGGTTATTTCGCCATCAAAGTTGTCAAAATGCTTTCCAACGGCATAAGATAATGTAGTCTGTAGAATAAACTCCAACTCCTGAATTTCTTATTGCCCATTCAATCGAACCATCAGTATAAACATGGAGCCAAGAAGACGTCCACCAGGGAGATGTTCATGTACAGTAGCCGAGACAGTATACGTTAATTAAAAACCAAGAAAAGATTTCTTGCTAACATCAGAGACAAGGTCCAAATAACTGTCAGAAAGTTTAAATTTTACAGTGGACACCAAAGATCTGGAAAGATAAAAAGGACTGAAGAAGGAATGTTTAGGTGTATCATGTAAATCTTTTATACAAGAAAGGAAAATTCTTTTGCGTTTTCAACCTATCCATAGCAGGTCAGTAGTGATTCAGAAAATTGATCTTTATTCTCAAATTTTTTCTTCAAGATTTACAGCCATTTTCCATCTACGGTCACACAAGGGCTCCAAACCAGTTTGAAGTTAAATAGCGGCAATTGGCTTAGATATTATACTATCAGTAATAACTCTCAGAATAAGAATTTTTAAAGAATTTGCCTCCGTGATTGCTATAAGCGTCTCACTACCATACTCAATTATTGGTCTTACATAAGTATTATATGCCATAGAAAGGACATCTTGAATGGAACCTAGGTTGTGCCGCTTAAACGTTTTAGAAGCTTATCCCTGCTTTTCCTACTATTAATAGCTTTTTTAATTTGGCTGGTCCAGTTTAGTTTTGTATTCAAGTATAAGTCTAAATAGGTTGCAATTTCAGTTCTTTTCAAAAATTGGTCTTTAAATCTAAGGTTTTTGTCATGAAGTTTAGTGCTGAGCGAGAAAAGTTGAAATGTGGTTTTGTCTGGATTTGCTGTCGTCTCATTTTCGACTGATCACCTTTCCAAAAACATTAAGGCTGATAAGAGGGTTTTTTTTATATACCTTCAAATTCACTACCCGCAGTACAAATTACCAGATCATCGGCAAAAAGCAAAGCCTGAACTTGAAGATCGTGGGTGCAAAGAACATCCACAAAGTCATTTACTGAGTTTAAAAAGTAACGGACTTAAGACTAATATCTGCGGACGTACAAATGCCCTGCCTTATTTGCCTATATCTAAAGATACTAATATTGTATTTAATACGTATAAAGAGCTGATGTAGGAATGATGTAATCCATCTATAAATATTATCCCCTACATCATATGCAATATGCTGGTTAACAGCTTTTTCCTCCAGACTGTGTCAAAAAAAAAATCATGACAGTGTCCTTGTTATAAAGTTTACAAAAATCGAGGCAGTGTTCTGTTTTCTCTGAAAACCATCTCTTATTTCCCGGTGCCAGACGAACAATCTGTTCAGGGGTAAGCATATGCTTCGTAAACCCAGCATGACATTCAGACAATCTTTCTTCTCCACACAAAATTAAGCCGATTTTAAATCAGTCTTTCATTTAATTTACATATTGTACTCGTCAAAGATATCGGTCGATAACTGTTTCAGACATTGTGGATCCTTTTTAGTCTTCAATATTGGTATCTACTCTTCTTTTCCTCCAGGTACTCGGTAGTCCAGGTAAGGTTTATGTCTCAGTAAGGCATTCCTTGCCAAATGCTCGAGGTAAATAAGAAACTTTGGCAGGGCAGAATGGCATCAGGGCATGGGTTCTCTCACTTGACAAGGCCATTCAAGCCCACATACAATTTTAATTCAGAGAAGTCATCTTTAAAGAAGGAGTAGAACTCAGAAGTCTCAGAAAGCACCAACGGAATAAGTTCATCATTTTTAATTTTATTCTGAGAACGAAAATTTGAAATATTAGCATAATGTTTGCAAAAGGCTCAAACTATCTTTTTAGCAGTGGCAAATATTTTAATCCACCCCTAATGGGTTCATTTCTAAGTAAAAAATATGGGGTATACACTCCCTATGGATACATATTTAAATGAAGAAATGTAAACATAATTAAACACTTCTTCATTTAAAAATTTAAATTTAAATGAACTGTCTATAAGATTACAGACAAAATTAATGCAAATTTTTTAAAAATATTTGAAAGTCGTGATGTCGTGTACATTCTACTCAAAATTAGATAACACAATTTGATATTAAAGGATTAACAAATATTTAAATATTTTATGAATGTAGGATAACTTAAATTCTTTAGATAATTATTGTGCTAAAAACTATTTTACTATAAACAGATGAAAAAAAATTACATTGACATAAATACTAAATATATGTAACAATTTACTTTAGTAAATATTAAGTATTTAAATTTATGTAGCATTAACACTTTTAAATAAAATGTATTTTGTATATTTACCTTGCATATGCCTTATAAAATTTCTAATATTATTCATTACAGTAATGTATAAAAATAAAACAAAGCAAAATCTTAATTTTTTTTTTTTAATATTTTAAATGCAACATTTTATTACTATCACTAAAATATTTTTAACAAGTTTAATTCATATTTCCTTTCGCAGAAAATTCATAAATATGGTTTACTAGACAAAACTATTTTACTATAAAACAAAGATGAATTCCAAATTATATATTGATCAATTGTTTTTGTAGGAAACCGTTGAGAGATTAATCTATGTATTTACTCGCAATCTTTAAATATTACTGCTAAGACAATATCGATATGTTATACAGTTAATTATCGATGTGCTATCCTGAAGTCTGATTTGTTACTGCTAAAGTATATTAATGCATATTTTTCCAGGGAATATTTCTTCTTTTATACAAATGTGTAAGAAATTTTGAGAATTTCACCAAAAATAATTACATTAAATATAACAAACTTTAACTTGCTAATACTATCAATTTCGCCAAGATCTTTAAATTTGCCTTTAATTAAAAATATTTACAGATTTTATGCTGTAATAAGTGAATATTTATTGCAACAAAAAATTCAAAAACCATAATAAATATTTAATAAACAATTTTAATTCATAAATATTAAAATATTAAATTAATCACAGAAAACTCGTATGAAAATATGTGGTTAATTTGATCATGTATTACATTAAACTGCGTATATATTTATTAATGATGCATTAAATGATTGGTTTACGTAATTATCAACATATTAATAACAATATAACGGTTCATTAATAACTCTGATAAGATTGTTGTATGTTAATGCACCATAAAACACAATTTTCGGCTAATTTGTACGGCATTAATCTAATGTCTTTCAAAGCAAAATTGTTGACAAGCTATACTAAAGTAATTTAATGAGTCAGTACAATGTCATAAGGGATGAATTAAATTATCAGCTGAGTTTTACGCTAAATAGTCATGTTCCTGATGAAACATGCTTTTCAAGACTTCGAATTATTTCCGAAAAAAGGATATATAAAATACTTTAAGAAGCAAAGTGAATTAAAATTCAGTATTCATACAGTGTTAACAATAATCATTTCCTCTATTATAAAATGTTATTTATTTTGAGCATATTATGAGAGGAAGATGGCATTTTTATTAATTTTAGCGAGAACATTTTAAAACTTTATAAACCCTCAAATTAAATTATTGCTTTTTAATACGCTTTTATTAGCTTCACCTGTATGTTTGTTTGTATGTATGTAACTGACTTTTTCCCCTGGAGATCTGCTTCTCCTCATATGCACTATTTAAGCTGCAAAGAAACATTTACAGGCATCTTTCAGAAAGAAAACAGTTGATTCTTTTTAATACGCTTTTATATTAGTTTCGTATGTATGGTAGTTTGTTTGTTTGTAACTGACTCTTTGGGCTCGATTTTGCCCTCCTTTAAGCAATCAGATCCGTGGGACAGTGGCACAACGGACTATTCGCATTTAGCCTTTGTTTTACTCACAATTACATTATTGTAAGAACTACAGTTCCACTCCTCCGTACCGGGACCTCATTTAAATATTAGTTTAAAAACACTAAAAAGCATGCTTTTAGAGTTAATCAAACTAAAAAGTAAAAAATAAATGAATAGTTTAAAAAAACACGCTTTTAGAGTTAATGAAACTAAAAAGTAAAAAATAAATTAATAGTTTAAGAAAACTAAAAAAAAAACACGCTTTTAGAGTTAATCTATCTAAAAAGTAAAAAAATAATTGTTAACATAAGAATAAAATGACTGAAGAGAAAATGAATGTCACTGTTCCAAAGGCGTGGGGTGCTTTGTATGACATTTTTAAACTAACTCTGCATTTCGAAATGAACTAGTGAAAAATTATAACGATTGATATAGAGCCCCCCCCACGCTTTTAGAACAGTGACATTTATTTTCTCGTCAGTCATTTTATTCTTATGTTAACAATAATTTTTTACTTTTTAGATAAATTAACTCTAAAAGCGTGTTTTTTTTTAGTTTTTTTAAACTATTAATTTATTTATGAATGAATTTCGCAATTAAGTTAAAAATTAGTTTAGCTGTTTAAAATAATCTGTCTGAATATAATTGTTTCGTATTTCTTTATACAAAATCGATTAGAAACTAATAATATTCTAATATTTAAAATTACTTAGATAAATGAGCCATTTTTCGAAAAATATGTAGATTTTAAAGGGTTTTCTTGTAATAAATTAAACCGATAATTTTTTTTTTTTAGTTTTTGGGCGCAGTAGTATTTAAGTAATTAGGGGTGATTTTGTCTGAAAAAATATCTTTCCTCAAACAAAAAAGGGTAAAATAATGAAAAATTAACAAATATCCTAAGATAACAAATTAAAATAATATTAAAAATAATATAAGCCAAATATTTAATATAATATTAAAAATAATATAATAATATAGAAAAGCCACCAGCCATCAGAACATGAGAAACATTTTGCTAAGATGTATTCAAATTATTTCCACATTAAAATGTTAGATATTTGAAACAATTCTACAAATTACGTTAAAAAAGAAGGTCTTTAAATTTACAATATTCCACTTCAATTTTCTATTAATAGCAGTTCGCTAAATATATGACGCAAAACACAAGCAGGAGATCAGATATCAAATCTTATAAGTGCAGGATGTAGTGTAATCTGCTCACTTTCCACTTTCTGTTAATTAAAAACACTTTATATGCACGATTGTAAAAATACATTTCAAATAATTCTCTGATAAATCAAGATAAATCTTAAAGTTTTCTTGAAAGTAGGTGCAAAGAAACTAGCAATTTGCTATATTGATATCAATACTAACCAGAGACATGAACCAAGGATTATCTCTATTTTTCTATTGGAATATCGATCTTGAAACATAAGGGAAGGATTTATTGTTAAGGATTTATGGAAGTTTTCTGCAAACGATCATCTATCTTATCATTATCTTAATGACCCACATGCAAGAATATTCATTGCAAACGTATATTATGGAAAGATCAAATCGTTGCCAAATACATGTAAATTGGACACTAGTGTAAATTGATGAAAATAATTATGATTTGTCAAAAACATGTAAATCCAGAAATTGAAAAATAGAAATCATAACATTTGAAGAGTTTATATTATTTTAAATAAAAAGTCTATTGATAACAACTTGTGTCTCAAAGGTAGTTGTGGAAGAAAGATAATTTCCAGTTATTGGAGTGCATTACTGATACTGTTATTTTTTTTTAAAAGGTTAAACATGTTCAAAAACGTAATAATATTGAATCGTATCTTTAGAAATTCATGATTATTTTTTTCTAGAGTAATACGTAAATGTGTAGCACCTTTCTTTAAAATTATGGAGGCATTACTACAATCTTAATGAAATATATCCATTAAGCAAATATTTAGGAACGTAATATATGGTTAACTCTGAGTAGACAACCTATAATAACGTCAGAAGGCGTTATATTCCCACACTTCCCAGGGCTTAAAACGTTGTCACCAACTGGTATTTCTCAACAAAGTTATCAAGAGCTGAAAGACGAGACGCAGGTAAACAAACTGTTCCTGTATTAGAACAGGATGAACTATATACATTGAATAGGATGTAAATCAATGTGTATTAGGAACTTAATAATATACTTAACTCTAATAGACAGTCTATAATCTTGTCAGAAGGCATTATATTCCCACACCCAGTGGTTTAGAACATTGCCACCAAATGGTGTTCACAATAAAGTTATCAAAAGTTCAAAGACCAGATGTAGACAAAAACATTGCTCCTGTATTGATCAGGATGAACTTTATACACTGAATAGGATGTAATTTAATGTGTATTAGGAATATAATGTATAGTTAACTCTGAATAGACAACCTATAATCCAAACAGCTCAAATAATCCAACATTCTCAACAAAGTTATCAAGAGCTCAAAGACCAGATGCAGACAAAAACATATAATATTGTTCATTGAACAGCAATGAACTATACACATTGAGAATATTGCATTGTTACGATTAAAATGAAGAAGTAGCATTAGCAAAATTATTTTTATTCCTTTTTTTCCTTTTTTTTAATATTTAATGAACATATTATAAGAATCATAAAATAAATAATAAAGAAATTAAGTTAGTTTTTGAAACAAATTAGTGCAACAACGTTAAAACACATTTAGTTGGGACATTTCGATTATAATAGCGTTTTACATAAAATATTAAGAATAGATATAATGTAAGTTAGATATATATAAGTTTAGATATATTATAAATTGATGTTAATGCTGTTAATTATATAATCTAACATAATGCTGTTATTTATATAACCTAAAACAGTTTAACTAAGAACTTATTTCACAAAATGAGTTCCTATTTCCTGAAAAATTATTCGGCCTTCTACGATTTTCCTATACCTCTGCTTGCTTTTAACCAACTAGTAAAAAAAAAAACAAAATTTGGATTCTCTGTAACTATAAAGTGGTAATACGCTCTTAATTTCCCATCGGCATTTCGATTATGCGTTAATACGGAATAAAATGTATTCCTCTGGAAGATAGGGACAAGAATTTTCCCTTAACGAATGGACGTAATTCAATTAGTTTTGCAAATTTCTACATGGCAAAGCAACGGCTATTACTGAGACGGTGCTTTAAGCTGAAATGAATTTTATTGTCTTGCTTTGCAATGAATTTTGGCATTCGGGAAATGCAGGTCAGGAATTTGTGCGTTGTTTTTTTGTTCTGATTGATAGAACTGATGGGTTCGAGTAATTAAAGCGAGTTTTCCTGGAAATGAGTTTCTTCACGATTCTCAAACACGCCTTTTGAAATGTTCTGTGAAAGTGAAATGTGCTTTGTAATAGTATAAATGGTAAATTTAAAGAATGGTTTAGAATAGTTTAACAAAAATGTCTAGAATATTTAGAATAGTTTAACAAAAATGTCTATATTATTTAGAATAGTTTAGCAAAATAAAATAAATTCAAAAAGGTTTTGTTCAATTTAATTAAAGCTGGTATAATTTTCGGCTTAATCATTATCGTACAATAAGCAGGACTCATATTCGGATTTAAAAAGAAGTGTCCCATGTAATACGCGGATGATTTGTGCCTGTACCTTGTTAGACCAGGTTAAGTTTTATTTTACCGATCATGTTATGTTTTTATACACTTGGCAAAAACTAATAAAATATTAATCAGTTTTTAAGAGGGCTTTAAAAACATTTAATTTACCAACCATCATCATCAATTAACGTTTTATTTTACCAACCAAGTTACGTTTTTATACACTTGGCAAAAACTAATAAAATATTTCTCAGTTTTTAAGAGTACTTTAAAAATATTATGTTATGAATGCAATTTAATGGAAATCGAAAAAACGTTATACATTTTATTAATAACTATAGTTAATTTTTTTATAATTTTATGAGCATTTTGTAAAAAATTTAACGAGTACTTTTAATATTCGTATAAATTACAGAGTTGAAATTCTTGATCCGTTTAAAAGTTAATTTTTAATTTGGTCTCAAATGAAGCGTTTTTAAATCCATCTTTAATTTCATTCCAGACCTACTTCCTTCACTAGCATACAACGGTGTAGGACAACCCTCGAATTTATAGGGATTGTTAAACTTCATTCGGTCAGTAAGATCTCCGGCCAATATCCTCATGTTTCTTTCCTTAGGCTAAGAAGATTGTTTTGTTTTGTAGTTCACACAAAGACTTATCAATTTGTTTGGGCAAAAGGTGTTTTTAGGTTGTGAATTTATTTGAGGGAAATCTTGTTTTCAACCTCCAATCGCTCTGCTAAATGAGTAGGCGAGCTAAACAACTCGGATAATCGCACTGCACTACTCTGCAATTTCTCCTCTAGAAAATATGTCATTGCCTGGGTCCAGAACAGCATATTTAGTTGAGCTACAAGACCATTAATATGGCTGCTATGATTGATTCTCCCACAAAGTGCGCACCCCGCAACATAATCATTCGTTTCCTACAGAGAGAAGAGAGAAATTCGTCGGAGAATGAGCTACGTTGATGGGCTGAATTGTTTTAATCTATGACAACTAATCTATGGCCACATACTACTGGATAGCCAAACAGCTACTTGCATAATTTTAATAGAAAATGTTTGATCCCCTGGTATACAGCCCAAACGTGGCTCCGAATGATTTTCAACCTCTTTCTTGAACTGAAAAGAAGTCTGAGAGGACATTTTGGAGTGAATAAAAATCTTCAATTAGCCATGGAGACCTATCTCAATAGGCTGTCAGCAAACTATTATTATTACATATGTCTTTCTGTTCATAACGATTACATGAAAAAGTAACATTGATTGTACTTGACTCCTGATCATGAAACCCCTTTGTTATTCACACTTGTCTATTTAATTAATATCCCATTACCATATGTCTTTTTGTTTATAACTAGAACATGGAAAAGTAACATTTACCGTACTTGACTCCTGATCATAAAACCCCTTTGTTATTCACAATTGTCTACTTAATTAATACCCCTATTTGGGTTGAAGAAATTGTAGAATTGATTCTCATAAAATTTGCTGAAAAAATATCCGTAGGTTGCATACTTCGGCTGATGTTCCACAACATGAAAATTTGAGGCTTTTTTGAGTATAAGACGATGATTATATGCAAGAAATTACGCTACATTATTATTCAAAATCTAAATTATAAGGTTATATTTCTAACTTAACAATATATGATGTTAAATAGCTGTGGTTCATTTAAAATTAGTGGCTAAGCACTACAGTCACTTATCTGAAGAAGAATTCGGGCGTGATTATGCCAGAACTCATTTTGTAGTTCGTTGGACTATTTAAAATGTTTCTAGGTTTGCTCTATTTCGACACATCTATTCTGGACAGCAATCTTGAAAGTTTACTTTTTATTATGGTGTATCCAATAATTGTTTTATAATTACATAGTCTTCAGGGATAAGGATTAATTTTAATCAATTCATACATTATAACAATTATAATACAAAAACATTTAAGGAAATATTTCATAATAATATTTTTGTTTTTCTTTGAAACATTTCTACAAATATGGTATAATTAAAATATAGCATAAAAATAAATCTGAAATGAAATTTAGAATGAACTTCCTAATACGAACCCTTATTTACATTACATTAAAATAAATATAATTAACATCATGCAAAAACATCTCCCTGATGAATAAATTAAAATTAAATTCTTAGTTTCTTCATACTTTTTATATAATTAGAGAATAGGTGCATCAAAACAATTTCTTTTTCTTTTACGAGTGGAACACAAAAACAATTGGAATAACAAAATGGAGGTACAAAATACTCCATTGTTCTGTCCTTAAGAATGATTGGATGATCATACGCTTTGGGAATACTGTAATTTCTTTCTTTTCCCAATGTGCTTTTATAAATGTCTGTTCTTTTGTGCCATTAAGACCCTCTTTCTTTGAGATCTTAGGAAACATGCAATTTCATCCTGCTGGCACGATAGCCTGCCTCGACATTTTATTGAAAGATTGGGAATTGCATTTGCAGTTTTATCATCTACTTTGTGCACAAAATGTTGATGAATTTTCATTTATTTTATTTAGAAGTAGCAAATGTAATTAATATCTTCCTGCAATAATTCTATGAGCAGAGATAAAATTCGTATTCTTGTAATGTACAGAGCATGAGATGCTGAAAAGGATGGTGCTTATACACTCAATTGACAGTAAAATTCATTGCATTGTAAAAACAGTTAGAAAAACTTTGAAAGCTTTAAGGTAAACTTCTAAAACACAGAAAAAAGTGCAGCAATAAGCTTCTCTAAGGCTCCTAATATGTTCAATCATGTTCAAGTCAGCAGAAAGTGGTGCCCAACTACTGCATCTAATAATGTATCCCATGCACAATTATGCATATTTACAAATATGCACTTATACACACAGTTATGTACATTATTACCCATTTCGCCAAAAAAATATCAGTCTACCCGAAATTATATTGAATCTTCTTCAAATGTTTTTAATATTTCTTATACAGATGTCAGGAATAATTTACAGAAGACATTAAAATTTTAAAAGTTTTAAGAAAAACTGTAAAGTTCAGCAATACGTCTCTCTATTCCGCCTAATATGCTCAATCTCGTTTAAGTCAACAGAAAGTGATGTCCAACTCATACACCTAATAATGCACCACACACACAATTATTCATATTTACAATTATGTACAATATTATCCATTTCACAATAGAAAGTTATCAATGCAATAGAAATTTTATCAAATCTTCTTTAAATAATTTGTAATATTTTTTTGTTACAGATGTCAGAAATAAAGGACAGAAGACATTAAAAATAATTATATTCACAGGAAATTAATGATTGACAATAGTTAATTGACATTAAAATTTTTATATATCCATATGAATTAAAAAATTACCTGTTAGAATTTTCATAAAAATTTCATCCTTAAAAATGTATATTGAAACAATATTATTTACGAATCAAATATTTATCTTATTATATTTTAAAGATCTTATGTAAATTATAATTAATGTTTTTGTATTAAAAAAATTGTTGGTTTCATTCTAATTATAAGCAAGTATAAATAAGTATAAAAGTGTTTTGCCTTTAACATACAAGACATATTGGTTTATCAATTTTACAGATAGGTTCCAACGAAAAGTTTTAAATATTTTCGTAACTTTTAAAATGTTACAGTAAAAAATTAAAATTACAATTTTTATCTTAACATAGTACGTTTAAAATGAAATTAAACGTCAATAAATACAAAATTTGTAGGATTCATTTTGTAACAAGAATAAAAACTGCTTTAAAAATTATTTTTTCTCATGAATTTGTTTTATCAAAAATATATATTATTTCATAATTAGCATAACTTCTATTATTTCGATTCAGATTTCCAGTTTAAAAACCTATTCATATAATTTAAACAAAGGTTTATATTTAAAACCAAATGAATATTATGAAATCCAAATACATAAAAAGAACAATAGAAGAATAACTTCATATTCTTCGGTTGAAAACGTTGGCAAAATAAATTTAAAATAATTATGTAATGAACTATAAACATACAAAGGAATCATCTGTAATATTTTTTATTAGTTGATATTTTAATTTTTTTTGATATAAAAACATTACTTCATATTAAATTAAAATATATATTTTCTATTTAATTAAACCTAACTTAACGTATTTGAAATATTTTTTTTTTTATTTTACGATCCATATTCCTCGACATAAATTTATTGAATATGATTATTTTTTAATAATTATGTTTCACATCAATCTGATTTATTTGGTTTAAATTAAATAAAACCATAAAAAAACTTAAAATAAATTTAAAAAAAAACACTCCATCAAGATGAAAAAAAAAAAATTTGTTTACCAACTCCACAAAACTTATTTAAAATACTTATTTTTTTCTTCACATATTTGTATACAGAAAAAAAAAATATTTCACATTTCTCTCAGTATTTTGGAAATATAACGAAAAAAATTGCTGCAGACTCAGAAGTCAAACATCGTGGTTGCAGCAATCCGAGAAAAAACCGAGTAAACAAAAACAAGAAAAGTTTCCCAGAACTCAAACAAGTGTATATAATGTGAAAAATTCGATTGAGTGTTGCCACATTAAACTCGCCGGCGAAACAGAGGAACCTTTAATTGAAAGAGTGGCCGTGTCCTCGGCAGTTTCTATTTCAGTGATTTAATTTGGTAAAAGAAAGAAAATAAAAGGGATAAAAGCAAAAACATATCAGGATTTTGTCCAACAAGATTGAAAAAAAGAACCAGATATAGATAAAATATATTTTTTATTTGATATATCATAATTATTTGTACCCTTTCATATTATTTTAATGATTTATAATTTTTATAAGGTAAGTTAAGGCGTGATAAATATATTTTGGCTCAACATTTTAACTTGCTAGAGCTCACGGATTCGTATCTATTGACAGCGCACGTTTGAATCATAGTGTCCAAGTATCTATTGATGATTCAGACATCATGTGCAAGTCCAATATCTGTCGCAATAATAATACGCGTAGCTAACGTGCTAGAGCTCACAGATTCGTATCTACTGACAGAGTACGTTTGAATCAAATCATTGATTTCAAGGTTCCATTGATCATTGGGACATCATGTGTGAGCCCAACATATGTCTAAATAGTAACACGCTGGGCTAACAAGTTAGAAATTACATATTTGTATCTACTGACAGCATACGTTTGAATCACTGATTTCAAGGATCCATTGATGAGTGGAACATCATGTTTTAGCCCCACATCTGTCTCAGTAGTAACATGCGTAGATAACGTGCTAGAGCTCACGGATTCGTATCTACTGACAGCGTACGTTTGAATAATTGCTTTCAAGAATCCTTTGATGACTGGGACATCATGTGTTAGTCCAACATCTGTCCCAATAGTAACACGCTTAGTTAACGTGCTAGAGCTCACATATTAGTATCTATTGACAGCGTACGTTTGAATCATAGATTTCAAGGATTCATTGAGATTGAAACATCATGTGCAAGTCAAATATCTGGCTCAATAACAACAAGTCTAACTAACGTTCTAGAGCTCATAGATTCGTATCTACTGACAACGTACGTTTGGATCATTGATTTTAAGGATCCATTAATGATTGGGACATCATGTGTAAGCATCTTGTAGTATTCTCTGCACAAACTATTTAGTGAAACATATTCTTTTTAAGTGTATTCAGGTTAAAAACAATACAAATACAAAAATATTCGCATTTTAAAGAAAGATAGACTTGTATGTCATTTGCAGAAACCAACTTTCTTTCTAATTTTTATTGAGTTTTCGAATTCCTATCCTATCAATTCCTTCTGCTCGTGATATAATGTGCAATATGAGATGCACGAAAGTGACAAAAGTCATGGGATAGCAATATGCAAATTTTCAGATGGCAGTAGCATCGCGTAGAAAATGTATAAATGCGCAGTGCTTTCGCAGAGCTTTCATTTCTGTTCAAGTTATTCATGTGAAGAGGTTTTGACGTGATGATGACCGCACGACGGGAATTAACAGACTTTGAAAGCGGAATGTTAGTTGGAGCTAGACGCATGGGTCATGCCATTTCGGAAATCGTTAGGGAATTCAACATTCCCAGATCCACTGTGTCAAGAGTGTGCCGAGAGTATGAAATTTCAGGCATAACATCCCACCATGGACAGCGCAGTGGTCGACCGCCTGCACTTAACGACCGAGACCGGCGACTTCTGCAAAGAGTCGTAAATTCTAACAGACAAGCAACACTGCGTCAAATAACCACAGAAATCAATGTGGGACGTACAAGGGACTTGTCTGTTAGAACTGTGAGGAGAAATTTGGCTTTCTTGGGCTATTCCAGCAGAAGACCGACTCGAGTGCCTTTACTGACAGAACGACATCGCTTGCAGCGACTCTCGTGGGCACGTGAGCATATCGGTTGGTCCCTAGATGAATGGAAAACCGTGGCCTGGTCCGATGAGTCACGATTTCAGTTGGTAAGAGCTGATGGTAGGGTTCGAGTGTGGCGCTGACCCCACGAAGCCATGGACCCAAACTGTCAGAAAGGCACTGTTCAAGCTGGTGGTGGCTCCGTAATGGTGTGGGCTGTTTTTTCATGGCATGGACTTGGTCCTCTGGTGCGACTGGACCGAACATTGACTGGAAATTCTTATGTTCAGCTACTTGGAGATCACTTGCAGCCATTCATGGACTTCATGTACCCAAACAACGATGCGATTTTTATGGATGACAATGCGCCATGTCACCGGGCCACAACTGTTCGCGATTGGTTTGAAGAACATTCTGGACAATTCCAACGAATGATCTGGCCACCTAGATCGCCCAAAATGAATCCCATCGAGCATTTATGGGTCATCATCGAGAGGTCTGTTCGTGCCCAAAATCCTACACCATCAATGCTTTCACAATTATGGACGTCTATCGAGACAGCATGGCTCAATATTCCTACAGAAGACTTCCAACGACTTGTTGAGTCCATGCCATGTCGAGTTGCTGCACTCCGCCGGGCGAAAGGAGGGCCGACACGATATTAAGAGGTATCCCATGACTTTTGTCACTTCAGTGTATTTCTTATGTAGAAATATTGTAATGTTGAAAGAATGGCGTGAAAAACTAGAACCAGAGGTGGGGAATCGGAGCAGAAGTAAGGAATCGGGAATTGAAGTCAGACTGACGTTTTATGAAAATAATTTTTATTTTCTAAATTTCTGGGAATTTATATTAAAATTAAATGTTAAGGCGACAATTCAATTTTATTTCTCAAAAATAATTCAACCAGTAGCGAAGATAATAACTACTTCAGCAGGAAACCAAGTAGATGTTGACAGACTTTTCTCAGCACTGAGGCTTATAAAAAGCTATCTTTAATTCACAATGAAAGAAGTTCTTATAGAAGCTATACTATTACTATAAACAAAAAAGATTTAAAGTTTTACAAGTATAGCAATTTAAATGCATACTTTTTTTGGTGTTACTTGTCTATTCTATAATATTTTGATATCTGATAATTTAGTACCGTTAGTTTTATAAGACATGCGTTTTTATAAACAAGCTTAAAAAAAAAAAAAAATGTTCCAACGGCCGTACCATGCTGAATATACCGGTTCTCGTTAGATCACCGAAGTTAAGCATCATTGGGCGCGGTCAGTACTTGGGTGGGTGACCACCTGGGAACACTGCGTGCCGTTGGCAAATTTGGGACCTGAATGGCCGAGTGTCTAGCGCTCTGGCGCTCGGTGCCACAGGTTTCGGGTTCGAATCCCGGCGGTGCCATGGATGTTTGTAGTGGTTCGGAATCCACTTTAAGCCGTAGGTCCCGGTCTTCTATGACCGTAAGAGCATCACGGAGCAAAAGTCAGGCTTCTACCTACGGGTGCTCCATCACAACAGAAGCTGCTTCCTTCCCCTTCAATCATGAGTCCCTATGGGCTCGTGGGCTTGGCCAGCCAAGTGGGATAAGAAACAACAACAACAAAAAAAAAATATCTTTCAAGCAAGGTTCAAATACTACACATTTAAAATTGTAAAAAATACATCGTTATACAAAAACTGTTTTTATAGATAGGAGTTCAAGAAAAATCATTGCAAATATTTCGCATTTTTTTCTGAATATATTTGTTAAGGTCATAGTAGATAAAATTACGGTAAACAGTCAGTATAAAAAATTCGATTCAGAAGTCGAAAGTTTTTTTTGGCCGTCTCTCCATCCCTGGATTGATTATTGAAATTCGATTCTGAATAATGATATGCGTTGCCCTGAAAAATGTTTGATCAACGAGATGATAAGTTGGGAAATGTTTTAAACTTCGGTGGCAGTAATGGATTTTTTTTATTTATTTCAATATTTTAATGGCATAAATAATTAAGTATATAGAAATATAACATATATATGTTATATTTCTGTATATAAAAATAGTGCTCTTACTACCGGGGGAATATGATTTACTCTCCGTTCTCAAATTATGTCGATGACACATACCAAATCTGTTTCTATTAAATTGTAATAGCCAATATATTAGTAGATTTTCATAAATTACTGATATAATTATTAAAACACACAGTTTGTGTAGAAAAAATGTTATAATTTTTAATTCAATACCTATGTATACTTGTAAAAATTAATAATAACTTAAAGTACATTTAGTATTCGTATTTTATCATACCAAATAAAATTAAGTTTCTTAGTGTTTTATTATTTTTTTTTTTAACTTACGTCTTTATAGACTTAAAAATAATTCATCAATATCAGTGAAATATAGAATTTCTCAACGAGCAATATGCTGTATTTTTAAGACGTCCAAAATTCTTCCTCTTAGTTCTAATATGAAAGTTACTAAAAATTATAAATTTTTTTCTATTTTTAATCATGATTGATGGATTTCTTCAATTAACAATACTGCATATTATTTAAATTAGTATTAAATTATGTATCGAAAACATTCCTAAATTTCCGAAAATATTAATTATTTAAATGTGAAATTTATTTTCTCACTAGTGACTGATGACATGAATTGATCTGCTGCTCGGTGGCGCAGGTTTTGGGTTCGAGTCCCAGCGATGCCATAAACGTTTATAGTGGTTCGCCCACTTTAAAATGTAGGTCTTGGTCTAATGTGAGTGTAGATCATTAGACGCAGGGCTGACAACACTACCCCGTAAAAAGACAATATCTTCTGTATCCGAAACTTGCCAGTAGGCAGATGTCCTTGATCCACTATGGTGGTGATGCGCCAATGAAGAAGAAGTTGTAGTAGACATGACCTAGTGTTTCACAGCTGTAGTCCTGTAGTACTGTTTTATTTAATAAATTTTATTAAAAATTGGCATAAAATTGAGAAAAAAGAAATTTAGAAAAAAAATTTCGCCAATATATACATTTAAAAGGGGAAAAATAATCTACAAATTACTACGTGGTTACTGACAAAAAAATATTTTATCATTTTATATTCTTAAAAGCAAACAAAAAAATTAATTTTAATTACGTTCAAATAAACATTTAAAAATAAGTTACTACATCTATAAAAAATAAAAACGTAGGATAGCAGTGCAATAATTAGTTTCCTTTTCGGTAATTGATTTCAAAAATTGCAGTTTTATTTAATTAAAAAAGGAATCAACGGAATTTTTTTCGTAATTTCTTAAATAATTAAAATAAAATAAATATTGAGATAAAAATTTTATTTCTCAGTATTGCTGTTTTTATATTATTTCTATCATAAATCCTTATTTATCCTCTTAAAATTTTTTGTGAGTATTAAGAGTATACTGAGTAATTCAGACAATTCTTGAAAAAAAATGTAAACATAATTTTAGAATGAAAAAGGGCGTTTTTTTTTTTATTTATTTAAGTAATTAATACGTTTTTTGTAGTTTTCGTTTTCTTACCAATTTCATACTCAGAGAAAAAAAAATTCTTCTAGGTGTTATAGCAAACGTACACAAACACACAGTATCAGGCAGATAAATCTTTTGTTTTATATTAGAGTTACTTTTGTAATCTCTTGTTCTAAAGCTCTATTTTTTTTTAATTTTATTAATTTAGAATGCTTTTTATTTAGTTTTATTCAAATATACTTGTGAATTAAAAAAATTTTGTTTAGAAAGATGAATTATTATCAATAATTATCATGGAACCCCATAGTTCAGTCTGGTACACAAATTACAAAATTTCTCATATTATCGTCTTTAAACATTTGGAAATTCTTACATTTTTAAATACAGTAAACCTTAGATAGAAAATAAACCCTAAATATTCTTCCTCTCCTGGTGAGGGTCTATAGGCCAACCAATACGCAGGACTGTGTTAAATATATTTTCTCTTCGGGGTGAAAGACTGTAAACTAAGCGTTTTTCAGCTGGATCGTAGGTTGCACAGTACTTCCTCTCGGGTGAGAGTCTCGAAGCCTACCGACCATTTCTCCTGAACACCACAGGGGGAACTCTTGCCAGTGCATAGGTGGAAGCACGTTTACATAACCATTTTATATTAAATTATTCTATAAAGGAGTTGTTTGATTAAAATTTCAAGTTATAAATGTAATACACATATTAGTATTCTTAAAATAATATCAGTAAATGTGTAATAATATTTGTAATTAAAATTACAGAAAATAAATGAATATGATAATTGTTAAGAATGAATAAGATAAAAGAAGGCATATTTCTTTAAATTTATATGAAATATTTGCAGTTTTCTACATTTATCTCTAAGAAATTTGATTACCAAGAATGTTCCGAAACAAGATAGATAGCATTAAAAAGTAAACAAATAAAAATTCTTATAAAAATTATATGGAAAAAATATTGGAATAATTTTTTTGTTAAAACTAATAACACGAACAGATTCATTAAAGATTGCAATTTCGAACGCACATGAAAAATAGTAACTAATTATTTGATTTAGAAATATTGCTTCTCACCCTCAGGCAAGTCATTAATAAACATTTATTCATAGTCTTGTCAATTTTGTGAAACAAATTCCAAATAAAATTATTTTTATAGAAATATCGACAGAGGTGTTCAAATATACATCCCTTTTCCAGCTATTTATTGATAATTTGCTTAGTAATCACATTTGTTTAACTATTTCTTTCGGAATGATATAATAATTATTTACAGAAGTCTTAGTACGTTGCATAAATATATTACACTACTACATTTTCAAGTCTTGGCCGCTTTTTTCACAAAGCAGCTCTTGTTGTAAAATATTGATTCTAGGACTAGCTAGCTACACAAGAATAATTTGATTAAAGTGTTTTGGTTCAGTGAAGATTGATTATTGTATTTGATCTTTTGTCTGACATGAAAACAGATTTTGCAGCTTCTGCATTTCTTAAGATCTGAATTTTTTTTTTTTTTTTGTTCATATTCCATTATAAATATTTCAGAGAATGTAAAGGAAATATTTTAAACAATACAAGTGCGGATTGTTTGCCTTCATTTTATTTTATCAAATACAAAAATATTCTAAGTTTAATCTTTTTAAGCAGCTTAAATATTATTTGTTATATTCATAATAATACAATAAGCTTATTATTATTAAGGTGATTATTGTATTTTATTTTTGTCTGAAATGGAAACACATTTTACTGCTTCTTCATTGCTTAAGATCAGTTTTTTTCATATATTTCTTTATATATATTATCTTATTATAAATATATTTTATAAATATTTTCTTTATAAATGTATATATATAAATATTATAGTGAATGCAAAGGAAATATTTTATAACACAATGCAAATGTAGATTGTTTGTTTTCAATTCCTTTTAAGAAATACAGAAATATTCTAAATTTAATCACTCAAAGTATTGTAAATTGTATTTGTTATATTCATAATAATACAATAAGGCATGAAGATATGTCGTTTAAACGGATTAATAATGAAACTAAATTGGTCGTACAACAATTTGCATTTTTATTTTTATCTAAATTTTATTTTAAATTACTTATATCTGGCTCTTGCATTTTTTTATTTATAAAAATCCAGCCATATCCAGAAATAAAACATATTCCTACATAAATAATTGAACAAAAATTGTTAAACATAAATTAATTGAAGACATTATATATAAATCGGGAAAAATTATCTACATTGTTTTTGTATAATGTATTTAATTTAAAATTTATTTTTGGATTATAAATAAAAAATTCGAATTCAATTATTTTGAAAAGCAATTTCATGAATGTAATTTTTTTTTCCATTTTAGGTCTCATGTTTAAAGAAGCTGCGAGACATTAAATCTATACTTAATCGAATCTTTCAAATTTCGAATCAATTTTATTTCATACAGTCACATGAATTAAATTATTTTGGCTTTTGGTACGAAAAGAATAAACACATTGTTTTTACAATCTTGGCAACAAAAATTGTAATGATATTTAAACCGATTTTTAAGTGAATAGATTTAAATTTATACAATTTTAATTGTGTTATTTAATAGTCCATAATTATGTAAAAATAGAGGAATATTTTTTATGTACCAAGATTGCAAAAGAAAGTTAGCGTTATCTTTCAAAGTTGCCTTTATTTTCTTTTTTAAAACACAAAGATCTAATTTTTGTAATTTAAAAAAAAATATATATATTTATATGTGAAACTGAAATTTTTATTTATTAAATTTATGTCATTATTTTTATAAACTTTCTAATTTCGCTATAAGGCCTTTTTAATTATTTATTTTTCTTATTATTATTTTATTTATATTTATTTATTTATATCATTATGATATTACGTCCATGCTCTGAAATTTACGAGGAGTCTAAGATCATATACAAAACTTTCAGGTTTGGTATTTAACAATTTTGCATATAATCTTTCCTAAATATATTTTTCTTTGCATTTCCTATGCATATTCCTATCCCTAAATAGGTTCATTCCATGACTTTAGCCAGAGTGAATACCTCTTGGAGGTCGCCACCAATTCATGCATGGTACGCCGCTAAATATCTTGGTATGTCCTTGCAGTGCTAATGTCCTAGACCTGCTCAAACGGTTTTAGCTAGACTAAGGACTGGCCACGCTAAGAGTTTGACCTTCAATGGAGACGAGAAGACATATACCCTTTGTCACTGTTCGGCCATCGCGTCTCCCTCTCATCTCATCGATTGTATTGGTGCCTCTGTGAGGCAACTGTTGAATGAGGGGAGGACAGTTTACGATCTATTGATGCAGCATGATCTACTGGACTTGGTTTAGGATTCTAAATCAAGGGGATAAGCAACAACAGCAACATCCCTAAATATTTAATTTTAATCTATCATCTCGTAAATAATGTCAGATGAATTTATAAATTTCATCTCGAGATGTAATATTCCCTCGATAATATTCCACATTCTATGTAGCAAAATAATATTGCTCAGTTCAAAAATGTATTCATATAAACTATAAAACTTTATTTCGGTTTGTAGCTTCATATTTAAAGTTTATTATAAAGGAATGCTTTGAATGATCATAATAATAAAAAATGCAGTGTAGCTTTCACTCAGAAAAGAAAGCAACGAATACCATGATATTGTGAATTTAAATAAAAATAAATAGAATCTGTATTTGACATACTGATTTATTCACCAAGGTAGAAAAACTATTTGGAGATGAAATCCTATTTATTTACATTTGAATTATCTACAAAGATATAGAGTATCAAAACCACATGTTTGATATGTTTAATGCATAATTTTTTGTTATAGTTTATGGGATATAATAATATATGCATTCTTGTATTTGTTAGATATAGATCAATTCATTTTATGCAGGAAAATGAAACGTAATTTCATTATCAAAAAAAACTAATCATACTATATAAATGTTATTTTTTATTCTGTACATTTTTCCACTTAAAGAAACACCAAATTATTTTGCAACAACCAATAATAAACACTAAAAATATCAAATAATATCAAAACTTCTTCTGTACATATCTATATCTATACCTATCCATCTATCCATCCATCTATCTGTCTATCTATCTATCTATCTATCTATCTATCTATCTATCTATCTATCTATCTATCTATCTATCTATATATATATATATATATATATATATATATATATATATATATATATATATATATATATATATATATATATATATATATATATATACATATATATATATACACACACACACACACATACATACTATATCTAACAGGTGCGCTGAAATGTTCGTAGGCTGATACATAGATGGCACTACTATTATGAAATCCATATGATTGTTACTTAGCCCTAACCTTTAAAAGACACGTGTATAAATTTGACAGCTGTTGCACTGTTAGTAAGTGAGTTATAGCGTTTTTAGTGAAGCACCTTTTATTAGTTTGAAAAAATTGGATAAAAAGGAATTTCGTGTGTTAATAAAGCATTGCTTTTTGGCGAAAAAAAATACTATTGAAGCCAAGGCTTGGAGAAGTGGTTTGCTAAATTTAAACGAGGCGAAATGAGCACCGAGGACGATGCATGCAGTGGACGCCCCAAAGAGGCTGCTACCAACGAAAACATCAAAAAAGTCTACAAAATAATTTCTGATAACCGTAAAGTGAAGTTGATTGAGACAGCTGAGACCCTAAAGATGTCAAAGGAACGTGTTAGACATAACGTGAAGGAATATTTGGATATGCGAAAGCTCTGTTCTAGCTCACAATCGACCAAAAACAACAACGAATTGATGATTCTAAGCAGTGTTTGGAGCTGTTCAATCGTAATAAACTCGAATTTTTTGGGCGATATGTGACAATGTATGAAACATGGCTCCATCATTTCCCACCGGAGTTCAATCGACAGTCAGCCGAGTGGACTGCACGTGATGAACACTAAAAATGCTATAACTCACATACTAATAGTGCAACAGCTGTCAAATTTATACACGTGTCTTTTGTAGGTTAGGGCTAACTAAAAATCAAATGGATTTAATACTAATAGCGCCATCTATGTGTCAGCTTATGAACTTTTCATCTCACGTGTTATATATATATATATTTATATCTTTAATATCTTATCCCAACCTTAGGGTAATGAGATACGAAAATGATTATTAAGTAAGATATGCTTGTAATATATCTGAGTGAAGACACATTAAAAAATATAATAATACACAAATAAGCTTTTTAATTTAAGAGGATTCTAAGATAATAGAAAAATGCCTTTAGTGTTTGGTATTTAACTATTTTGCATAATAATCCTAAGTTTGGGATATATATATTATCCCAAACTTAGGATTATTAGGATGTATATATATTATATAGGATTAGGATATATATATATATATTATATAGAATTAGGATATATATATATATTATATAGGATTAGGATGTATATATATATATATATATATATATATATATATATATATATATATACATACATATATTATCCCAACCTTAGGATCATGAGGTACGAAAATGATCTACAAATAATAAATACACAAATAAAAATAATGCACAAATAAGGTCTTTTTATTTATTTTTTTTACTTTATTTTTTGCCTAGTCAATATCTCTAAAGAATAAAAGTCTCATTCGGCTAATAAAAATAAAGGCTCTGAAAAATACCACCCACTCAAACGCTGAAGAAGTACGAACAAAGAATTTTAATTGGTTAATTATATCAGTGGGGGTGTGTCCTATATACAAATTCTTCTCATTGTTGCTAATAGTCAATCTTGAAAATCGTGACTTGGAATCAAATCACTGCAAAATGTCAGATGGTAAGACGAAGCACTATACTTAGAATATATAAATATAAAGTAAATAATGAATTAGTATACGATAGAATAACCTAACTTAAATATTTGTAGCCACAATACAATATGTTTATTGTTAACTGAGCTAATCGTTTAAAAGGAGCAAAATTATATTTATTAATGTATTGTAATATTTAAAATTTTATTTGAAACAAATCATTTGCATTTGAAGCAATTAAAGTTTTAATTGATGTTTACACAAAGTTCTTGTGTACCACACAGTATCACACATGGCTTATAGAATTAAATAACAACGAAATAAATATTAAAATGTTAAAAACACCAAATATTGGTATATTTATTTGAAAATACACAAAACAGAAATAAAATTAAATAGATAGAAAGAGAAAAGATTTAAGAGATATTACAGTACGAAATTCTCAAATTTACAAAAGGTTGTAATAACTTAACACTTACTTCTTTTAACACGTGGATTTAAATTTGGTGACCATATATCGTTTTGTGTGTAAGTTATTTTTTAAAATTATTCTGGCATCTTCAAGCTTGAAATTGCTAAGAAACATATGGTCGAAATTCTGCACATTACCTGAATTACAGTTGCAAATAATAGTCATAATAAATAACATAATTAAATCTGTTTAAGTTGGAGTTAAAATTGCAATGTCCTGATATAAACTGAGTAATTCTGATATCGTTAAAAAAATGATAAATGCGAAGCTTTTTAATAGTATAGGATAAGTAGATCTTGGTGATAGAAACATTTGATTAGTAATTCATTCGACAGATTATTAGTTTTGATTTTTGAGTTTCTTTTAATAGTAAAAATTTGGTACATTTACATTAAATCCAATGTACCGTTTTATGGCTTTCTTTATGAGCCAATCAACTCTTTCATTGCTGAAAATTCCTGAATGATCATACACCAATTGCAAAAAATTTCAATTCTTTTTTGTTCAGTAAAGATATTAAGATTCTTTTTAATGATAACGATATTTTATTTAACGGTGCATTATTTTTTAGTTATTCTAAACAAGTGCAAATTACACATTTTGAATAGGAATCATTTTAATCTTTTATCCAGTTTAATACAAGTTTAATGCATAACAGTTCAACAAAAACACGATGCATTCTTTACGAATTATGTAAGGATGGTATTTTAATTCATGATCATTTTATGCATGACATTTACAAATAATCTTTCCTTTTTTTACTGTTCTCAGTATAAAAAATGTACCAGAAATTTTCCTACAAAATTATTATTAAAATAAAAACGTTGATTGGATTTTTCTTAGATCAATGTGGTGCAGCTGAAAATATTTAGTTATTTTCAATTGATTGAATGCGATTATTTCGTAAACATATATTACTGAAAATATTAATGTCGATGGAAAAACCGCAAGAGCAAAACCAAAATCATAACTAATTGTACAAAATTCTCAAATAATTCAATACACTTCTGTCTTCTCCCTAGTTGAAGTAGAATAAGAATGTATTTTAGTGTAGTTCAAAACCAAATACACTGGAAACTTAAGAAACGAAGGGCACAATAACTTATTTATTAATCGAAATTTCATTTGATTTAATTATAAAGGTATTGAGAACAATTTGAATCATACAGTGTATAATTTATCAAATTTGTAAGAAATATAAAATATATCGTTTTATAACAGAAATTTCTGTCGGGATCAAGTTATCTGCTACTTCACTTCACTTTTGATGGAAAGAGGGAATTCAATGAGAAATAAGTAGCGGCTAATTTGACGAGTGAAAGATTTTGCTGTTTAAGAAGCATTAATTTCGATATAATGAAGTTGAAATTTAGCTTGAATTTTTTTGGACAAACTATCAATCATCACCAGCAAAATTTAAAGTTTCTTGAACTTTAACTAAAGAGATCAGATTTTAGTCTGCTTTGAAAACACAAACGTTTAGCAAAAGCAATAGTTTCGCAACGATTAATGCTTGGCAGTTTTGTTAGCCAGATCATTAATTATTATGTCTCAGAATATAGGGGCAGAAAACTAAAAACATTTACAAAAGCTAAAGTAGTTGTGATTTAATATATATAGCATTAACAAACATATTAAAAATGAAGTCAAAATACTATTGTGTTTTGTTAATTTCATACTGTACAGTCACTTTTACTCCAATATTGAGCTCATGGTAATTTTAAATTATTCGGTAAAATTAAACATTATATGCGTAAATTAATGCCAACATTGTAGGCTATTTAATTGATTTAAATAACCAGGTCTAGAAAATGGGATCAAAAGATATTAAATAACTGCCAACAACAAGCAAGCATTCTATATCTTAATATATTAATTGGAGAGAGCCTTCATTGCTGAAGTGTTAGTAATATACCTGACTCACATTCCAGTATAATACTTTAAAAAAGGCCTGACGATATATTCAAAGCGGTTCTTTCAAAAATATACATATTCGACTATAAATATTACAGAACGTCTCGATTGAGTTAAAGATTTTGTTCAGTTTCCTCCAAATCTTTTCCAAACTCCAAAGCAGCATTTATTTCTTTATTACAAAATAAGACTTATCAAAATTGTATTCTACAATTAGAAGATTATTTAATCATTGTGCCAAAATTCCCCAACTTTCTCCCAACTTTATAACATAAAAAAGTTTCAAAATTTCAGTGAATTTAATATGGAAGGACGATAAACAATTCTAAATAAAAGTTTTACGCATCATTTTGGAAATATAGTCAATTTTCTTAAAGTAGAAAAAAAGAGTAAAAAGATTTTTTAAGAATTTTTTATTGTTGTTGTTGTTGTTATTGATCTTTTCAATTTTTTCCTCAGAATGGAATGACAGTAATTGTATAAACAAACAACAGTCTTATTTTTCGATTAAATTTTATACACAATGCTCAGAAGAAGCGCATTGAAATGTATTTCAGCATATATCACACAACAATCTAAACATTGAGAAAATAAATTCGATTTGACGTTCATTTATAAGGTTTTATTTTATTCAAAATAATTTTTGTATGGAGTAAAACCAGTTTACTTCTTGGAAAATTCTTTGTAGAGTTATGGATCTAATCAAGTTATCTGTCAAATTGGATTTTTTAATGCAAGAAACCTTCAGAGAATAACGATTTTCTTCATGTTTTGATTTCTCTTTTTAAATTTTGTTTCCTAGAAAATAAAAAAAGCAATTCAAACATGAAATAAAAGTAGGAATTTTAATTATTTAATGTATTCTAATTATTATGATTTTTATATACTAATGTTTTTTTTAAAGTGATATTCCTTTTTTTATAATATTTTATGCATATTTATACAAAAAGATTTGTTGGTCTAATACGATAAATATTGTTTTGAATTAAAGTATTCAATACTAATTTCGGAACTATATGAATAATTCACAAATTCAACTAAATAATAATTAATGTCCTAAAAGGATATAGCAAAGCATTATGCAAACATAATATTTTAATAATTTCATTTCTAATATTTTGATAAAGTGTTTACTTCAATAAAACAATTCGTCTATCATATTTAAATATTCTTCAATTACTAGAAATTAATTTGAATTTGCTTTATTTGTTCATTTTTCTTATGGTGTCAAGTTATTTTTCTTCCTAAAAATGAGAGTATCCTTTAACAAAGCATCTCACTTTTTTCATTCAGTAATATTTTTTAAAGGTAGCATTTAAAAATTTCCCCTTTCTTTAATTTTAAATCGTATGAATGTACATAATTGCATTATCAGAAGTGATGTAACTCTTTTAGTGACTCCTTTTTTTAATAATTTTACAATTTTAGAAAATCGTTTAAAATAATTAAAATTGTTTTTTTAAATATCACATTTATAAGACAACGTTCTACAGTATGATCACAATTCATATTGTAAAAGGCATAATTTAATTTAATTGCACTAAATTTATTTTATTTTAATAATTAAGCAATAGCTATTCAACATTTGAAATTATTTAAAGTCTTTTGATAATTTCAATAACTGAATTACCAAATTGAAGTCACAAAGTGTTTTGAAACACTCCTTTTCATCTAGTTATGAAATTCAACTCTTGTTGCACAACCTCCATTTTTGGGATGTATTCTATATCTGATCTTTCAAAAGAAAATTATTAGTTATTAGAAAAGGCTTATTGTATAGTACCTTCAACTAATAGTCATTCGAGATACTCAACATAAAACTATCTTTTCTGTAAAAAGATACCTTAATGACAAATTATAATGTATGGGAGATAGTATACATTAGTTTTTCCAACCTAAATGCGTGTTCCGAAACCTTTTCTCATCATTTACACTCCCATTCTCCAATATATTTACTTTCTGACAAACATAAAATCGGAAAGAATAACATCCTAAAATCTAAATGACCACAGAATTTTTAAACGAGTAACTACCAAATTGTTTTTGTACTATCGATATTTTTTGACTGCAATGTACGAGGTTACTTCACTTTATTGAAAACCAATAATTTCCCCTATTTTACCATACATATATTCTGTGAAAAGTAACTGGTACTTGTAAAACACACAAAATCAATTTTTTGAATAAAATTAAAATTGTCTCTTTCTAAGTAGGCTCCATCGAGTGTGATACAATTATGGCAGAAATTGATTCAAGCTTCCGTATATTTTTCGTATACATAGGATTCGTATATATAGTGATTTTTATACCCTTCAGTTTCTTCAGCGAATTTTTTTTTATGACCTTAATCGGGTTAAAACATCTCTCTCGAAGTGGTAATTTTAATTTTGGGAACAAGAAAAAAATCACGTGGTGTCATATCAGGTTAATATAGTAAGTTCGATGATACAGGTTGAATTTTCGGCAAAATACTCTTGCCTTCAGCTTCAAACCTCTCATGCCTTCAAAGACCCGCTTTAGAGATTGTTTTAGATCAAAATTAAGCTCTTTCAGAAGCACTCGTGCAAAGACATGTTTTATGCCCGTATTATCATGAATGAATCATTGTTATGAACGCACATATTAGATAGGTTAACTCTCTAATATTCAGATGATTACCGACTTCTTAATTTTGTTAACATTTGCTTCGGTCGTAACACTTGAAGATCGACCTCAACTAGACAAATCATCTACCATTTCTATATGCATTTTTAATATATTGTACCATTCATATACTCGTGTTATTAACATGCATGATTCGTTGTAGGGTTTCTGTAGCATTTTTAGCTAATAGGCATATGATATTCCTTTAACATAAACTTTAAGACAACCTGCTAATTCAACTAATTTTTTCACTATAAAAACTGCAGAGCACTCGAAATGTTGGATTACTGTAACGATCTCGGCCTAATAAAGGTTTCAAGAAGAGGCCACTTTCAGGTTCATGGGAACACTTTAATTTTATTTACAAACCTTACATGTATACAGAACTCTATTTACAAAAAATTAAAATTAATTATATAAATTAGAAATACAAATGCAGTTCACTTCAAGTTTGAATATTCTCAGATTCCACGAGTCTACAACAAATCTAAACACCTGGTCAGCGGCAGACCTTAACTATCACACTGCGTGATTCACGAAACCATAAGGGGCTCACTTTGAAAACAGGCGGAAAACTCCTGCTTAGCCAGTCACTTCAGAGAAAAGAAAAAAACAATACTTCTGGTCGATTCGTTGCAGAACTATCTTCCTTCTTCACAAAAAATGAACTCCTTTTAAGAAAATCCGTCAAGAGGTGGAGGAGGAGTCAACTTCCCTCACTTCTCATTGGAATAGACATTTCTCAGCTCGAGGTCTATCACTAATCACGATAGAACAATTTATAATATGTGATATTCAATCTGTAATTGTTTAGATCTGTGAAGGTCGCACAGGCATTAGCTAATTTCCTCATTATACATCATACCGAATATCTGCTATCAGATTTGAACGACAGGTTGTTCTCATTAGTACAAAACTCTAATTGTATGTAATATAACTACCCACAATAAAGCTCGTTCTGCCGTCACATTTGAGTGATGGGCTTATTATATATTTGCCAAATAGCATGAATTCCTCTCTCCTGAGAATGAAATGGCAACACTCTTCTCCTGAGAAAAAAATGCCTACCATTGCAAAGTTGTTAGCTGCTGTCAACACTGTGAGAGACACGTCGCGTTCAAATTTTTAATTAATGCAATACAAACTACCAAATTGCAAAAAAAAATAATAATGTATTTACTCCAGCGTTTAAATTATAAATTCCGAAATGTTTTTACATATAATTATAAATTCCGAAACGTTTTTACATATAATTTAAATGGTAATATTTTTAATGAATCTACAATAAATGTTGCTATTTGCACTAATTTTAATAATAAAAAAACCTAATTACCACGATGATGGAAAATGGCCGGCTATGTGTTAAGATAGATAAACGCTATTTACGGTTATTAGATAGATAAACCTAATAAAAAGTAGTATTTTCTTGCATTGTAACATGCTTTATAAGACGGACGACTGATAGACTTAATTCAGT
Organism: Caerostris darwini; assembly: GCA_021605075.1. Classification (NCBI taxonomy): domain Eukaryota; kingdom Metazoa; phylum Arthropoda; class Arachnida; order Araneae; family Araneidae; genus Caerostris; species Caerostris darwini. Next base: position 24,747 of record BPLQ01012475.1, on the reverse strand, counting down.
TGTTGAGATTGGCTATACGTATCAAAATTGTGTCTATGAGTACAGTGCTTGCCATTTGCTTTATATTGTGGCAGAAATATATAACGAAAACATCAAAACACTATAAATTATACAACTCTGAAGTGTGAAGGTTATACATTAAGTTCTGAACCTTGATCTATTCAAATAATCTTGCTTAAATATATTCTGTATAATTAAAGGATACTAATGGATAAACTAAGAGGATTAAAATTATTATTTCGGAACATTTGGGAGATTTTATTAGTGACACAGTTTTATTCATTCTCTGCATCTGATATACTTTTGTAAAAGTGGATAAATAAATTAAACATTATATTTATAATCAGATCTTTCTTAATCTTTTTTAACTATTTTACAGAGTAATGAAAAGTTAAGGTTAATTTGTTTACAAATAATTTTCTTTTCTTCCTCTAATTAATTTTTACTAAGGATATTTCTAACAAAGTCCTTTTAAAATTACATTAAAAGATATGTTTCAAGAACAATCCTTTTCTAAGAAACATTTGCTAATTTTTAATAAGAAATACAGTTATCCAACACTTTAAAATGTAATCCAATTATCTAACAATTTTATTTTTGTGACATTTTAAACCTTTATGTTATATCTTAGTTTCAATGTATAAGTCTACCTTAAATATTATTATGTTCTAATTTTATTTGTTATATTTAATTAAAGTTCAGAATTTATTATTAAATCTGACAAACCTTACATCCTTGCTAAAATTTAATATTTTAAACAGTTTTCTTTTATAAAAAAATTGTAATAAATAACAAAATAACTAAAGTATAAACATTTCTTCTTATTTCTAAACTTTCTTTTCATAAATTAAAGCTTATTGAACTCAAAATATATTTAATGCTCTACGGCATGTTGTTGATTAATTTTATATTAAATTCTATCTTTAATTATATTTTTCTCTTTATGGTACACTTTACATAATAAATTAAATTTAACATTTATATTTGATTACATAAAACTTATCAATGTTATTCTCATTGTTAAAAGAGCTTAATTAAACAAAATATACCTTATTTTCCATGTAAAAATTGTACTGAGCATATATGTATTATTTGGATAAGAATTTAAATTTGTTTAGTTCTACAAGGAATTAAAACAAAAATAACTATTTTTAGTTTTCGAAAAATATATTATTAAAAATTTTAAACATAAATCTGAGTGTATTTTAATATCTGAATTGATATCTAGTTAGGCATAGAAATTTGCCTCAGTTAATATATATTGACATGAATTGCAAATTCTCAGCCATATCTATTTCTAAATTGCTGCAACAATTTTCAAGCCATTCATAAAGCATAGGCGAGTACAGTTTATAATTTTAAACACGTTTTGCAAATGTATTATGAGAAACGATATTTACTCATAAATAATTAACAAAAATTTAATAATAAAAACTCCATTGTATTTTGTAACAACAACGTCTGCTTACAGATAACAGTTAAATAATGTTTTAGAAACATTTTTATATTTGGAACTAAAACTATTTTTCCTGTTCTATACGAAGTATTCTACAGGGCTTACAAAATATATTTTGGAATTAAATAAACACAAAAAAATGTCACCGGTTAAGTATCGAAGAGAAAGTACTAACATGAAAATATCAAATTAATATTGAAAGGAAGTATTGAAATAAAATATGTACGGAAATGTAAAATAATTTAATTGTTGTATTCATTTCAATCAAATCATTAGTAAATGTCTAATATAATGATAACCATCAGAGTTATTAAAAAAAAAAGTATTGCAAAATAATATAGATAAGAATTCTACAACCCATCTTTTGTGTTAATCACATAAATGGTTATATTGTGGGCTGCAACAAATTGAAATAAATGAGAAACTTTAAAAATAGGCTTAAAATAATTGTCAATTTTTTATTAAAATAAAATCAGTATATATTCCACGCTAATTAAACCAATATATATTCCCTCAGTATATATTCTACTGCTAATTAAACCAACATATATTCCACCAATATATATTTCACGCTATTCTATTAATCTTTTATTGAATCTATAACTATTAAAAAATCAAACATGACTTTTAAACTTATCGCTTTCAAAGTCAATAGATATATCCCGAACATGATCTATTTATTGACTATGTAATTCCTTCATCCACAACAAATTACCTTTTTTTTTACCAACAACCAATACCTTTACACTTCGTGTTATTTTATAATCGCTCATAATAGATGAATCAGTGATTAACTGATAGACAGGAATATTAAAACCATAGATAAACCACGAGAAATGTTTTATTTAATTATATCTTCATCTATAGTGCAGAATTGTATGCAAATATGCATTTGAATTGGCTTCTTTATTCGTAGCAAATCACTTTGTTTATATATCGGAATAAAGGCTATATATAATAAAATTAATAGTGAGCTGTTTATTGTAAATTATTACGAATTAAATTATATTCCTTATGCTGTATATTTTGAATTTATATGCTGAATCAGGACCATCTGAATTAGCAATTTTAGTATTATAATATACACTGGTTGAAAATGAAATCCCAACACAAAAAAGAATTTAATTTAAATGAACGAAAATTAGGAAAAGTATTTGTCTAGGTATCATATTTATTTAGTTAATACTTCAAGGCCACAGATTTAAGTATCCAAGAGAAGAATATTTCAAATATGTAATGGTGGTACAATCGGCCAAAAAAATAGGACATACTTATTAACTTTTGTAATTATCGCTAGATCGACTCGTTGGAACATTGGTTGGATATGACTAAAATGTAACTAGTATATGGTATAATGCTGTTGATTAACAAACTGAATATAGTTATTTAACCGCTAACTCGAAACTTTTCCATTACTGAAACAAATATTTTAAAATCAATCTATTCGGCATGCGATAAACTGTATGTCCACCAATTTTTGTCCCAAAAATTCCATAACTTTTAAAATAACAGAAAAGGGCCCGTATACAAAATTACAATCGTTCCATTCATTAAATGAATAATACGTCATCTTCTTATTGTTATAATAACTAAGAAAAAAGCAACACAAATTTCCTTTATTGAAAAACTATTGAAAAACGTTTGTAAATAATAAAAATAATTAAAGCTGTTTATTTAAATGATGATAGTTAAGTATTTTTATTATTTTATCGCAATTATACTATTTAGAGTCAATAAAACCTTTAATAACAAACTCCTATTCTATCAGATGGATACTTAAAATGTTTCTAAAAATTTTCATAACATTTAAAACAACAGAGAAAGGCCCGTATGCAATATTACAATCGATTCATTTATTAAATGAATAATACGTCATCTTCTTTTTGTTATAACACCTAAGAAAAAAGCAAGAAAAATTTATTTTATTTATTTTATTGAAAAGCGCTTGTAAATAATAAAAATAACTGAAACTGTTTATTTAATTGATAATAGTTAGGTATTTTTATTATTTTATCAAAATTATATTATTTATAATGAATAAAATCTTTAATAAGAAACTTCTATTCTATCAGATAAATGGTTGAAATGTTCTTGAAATTTCTCCATAAAATAATGCAAATTTTATGTGAGTGTCTTAAATTTTCTAATCCACTGGTATAAAACAGCTAACAATGAAGATTTATATTTATCTGTTAATTACACCAAATAAATTAATGAGCTATAATTCACGACAACTTTATTGAGTATTGTTTTTTTTTTTTTTGTTTTTTTTAATTTATGTATCCCGACCAATAGTAGTTCTCGGAAACAAAATGGTGGAACTTTCGTTTTTTGCATTAATTTATTTATTGCTTATTCATGAAAGTGAAAAGATTTTTTTGCTTGATTTCGGTTTAAAAACTGTTTTAAATAAAATCTTATTAGAATTCATCCAAATGATTTTTGTTACTTTTTAAAAAGGAATCGAATAAAAAATTAATTATTCGACATTTTTATTCCATTGATAAGATAATTATAAATTTAAAAAAAAAATTAAATACAAAAATTGTCTTTAGAATTAATAAATAAAATTAAATGGGATAAAAATAAAATAATTTGATAGTAACAAAGTAATATTTTTAATTATCCTACAGTTATTAATTGGTGAGGTTTTTAAAAAAACCCGATTTGAAATTAATTCATAAGTGATTCACCGTCTATTAACTCATTATTTTAATAATGAATCAATATTTTTTAATTATTTCTCTTATAACAAATATTTGATTAGAAAACTTTATAAAAAGATTTTCTCTTTTGTAAGATTGGCGTAGTTATTTTATTTTTCATTTATTTCAAATATTCTTATTAAAAATTACAATTTGTTCATATGAAATTCGAAATTTCTATTCAATAATTTAAAGTATTCAGTTTTTTTTTATCTTTCATTTTTTTATAATTTCATTTCAGTTTACGCATTTATAAATTTAATGTTTACGTATTATTTACTTATTATGGGTTTTCATATTTCTGATTTAATGATGTTTGCTTATTTTTATAAGAATAAAATTGATGGCTTTATTTTAAATTTTAGGTTACGGGGTTGTATGAGATAAAAATTCCATTAAAATGTAAATTATAATAAATTTTCATTTTAAACCTTTCTAAATTCGAATTTTATACTTTGAAAAAGTTTTTCAGTAGAAGCGTTGAAAAACTTATTCTCAATATATTTTTTTTTTTTAAATTTAATCTGCATAAAAAACTTTTTTGTCTAGTCAAAGAAGTCAAAATACAAAGTAGTTGTAGAAGTCAAAATACAATATATTTTAAATATTTAAAAATATTTTTTTGAATTTATTAAGAAATAGTTAAAATTCAATATATTTAAAATAAAAAAAAATATTGTAAAATTATTGAATTTATTAAAATTATTGCTTAAATTTTTTATAGTAAAAAATGTTAAAATAACTGCAATAATGTTAATGTTAAAATGTTAAAATAACAATGTTAATGTTAAAATAACAATGTTAATGTTAAAATAACAATGTTAATGTTAAAATTTTAAAATAACAATGTTAACGTTAAAATGTTAAAATAACTGTACTTGTTAATAATTAAATAACTTTAATTGATAAGAACCTTACATTTTTTATTGTACATTTTTTTTTTAATTTTATTTAAGACAAAATAATTCTTTAATTCTACCTTTGAAAACAGACTTATTAAGTAACGCGATGAACTTTTGATACAGAGCACGATTTTTCAAAGCACAACATATCGTACCGAATATTTTGCTAAGGATAAACACGATAAATCAATAAACCCGAAATATTATATATTATTTTTTATGAAAAAAAATAACGAAATAAGATCTTCAGAGCTCTATGGGTATCTGTTCCAAATTGTGACTGCATCAGAGGCCAAAACTTGTTCACTAAATTGGTATTTTAATTGTAAACTAATCTGTAAGTTTCATATCAAATGACCCATCTCTAAAATTTCTAAATTATACTTTTCTTCAAAACGTTCTGAGTTATTTTGTGGTATAATAATCGAATAATAATAATAATAATCAATAATAATCGCTTAATAATAACACTATTCAATAGCAATCTATTAATAATAATAATATTCAATAACAATTGAATGATAATAATATTATTCAATAATATTCGAATAATAATAATAATAATAATATTCAATAAAATTCGAATAATAATAATAATAATAATATTCAATAAAAATCGAATAATAATAATAATCTATAATATTCGAATAATAATAATAATCTATAATATTCGAATAATAATAATAATATTCAATAAAAATTGAATAATAATAGTAATAATATTCAATAATAATAATATAAAATGTTATTCTTCTTTTCAAATAATTGTAAAATGTTACTCTTCCATCATAGAAATAAAGTTTTATCTTGCCCTGCAAAAGATTTTTTTTTCCAATCGATATCCATATAAAAATTAAATTCATTAAGAGGCTGTTTTTTGGTGAATATTAATTCTAAATCATGATAAAATATTTTTTTTCATCTAATAACAAATGATATTTTAATTATATGAATACTAATTAAATTAGGAAAAAAAAAACATAATTTTTTTTTCAAAGCTAAAAGATTCCAGCAAAAGGTTTGTAAAATAAAAATATTTATTTAAAAATTTTGTCGAGATGCATTCATTAATTTAAATTGAAATCATAAAATATTTTAGGAATTTTACATAACTGTAGGCAGTAAATAACATATAAATAATATTGAGAGAATTATACAAGAATTAAGACGGCTTTATTATTACCTCTTCTTTAAACTAATAGTATTTAATGATTTACAAATAGTTTTAAAAATTTAACTTTAAAACATTATAAAAAATTAATATACAATCGACCTTTAATGGATAAATTATTTTTTATTTAATGGTTTCCTTTTACTTAGAACTTCTGGAAATATTATGTTAGATTATTTAATAACAACATCTTTCACTTTTATATACTAATGATTACATTTAATAGTTTTTAAATATATCTTATTTTTTTAATGTATCTTATTATTTTACTTGTCGATTTATTTTACTTTTTAATGTTTCAAGTATTATTTTATTGCAATAATCTTAAATTAAATTGTTGTATAATTTACAAAATGAAAGCTATTTAGAAAAGATTGTTTATAGTATTAAAGCAATGTATATTGGAATCATTAAATTTTGGGAGAGATTTCTTTTGAATTAGAAATTAAAAAATAATTTTTATGTATCGAAATGTAGATGATATTTTGATGAAACTTATTGCAATATTTTATAAAAATTAAAATCTCAAATCATATTACATAAAAAAAGGGTTTATTTGGTTATTATTTATAAAAAGTGCATATTCAATTGAAGTCAAATTCAAATACTAATTATGAACACCGTGCATATAAAATAATGAAAATAGTTGAATGTATGTTTCTCTTTCATAGATTAACTTCTAAGTTTTCTCTTTATTCCTTTTCTGTTCTAAATCTGATTAATCAAAATTGATGAGAAAGTTCTAAAAATAATTCTTGGTTAATTTATCACTTATTATATTCATGGCTATAATTGAATGTTAATGCGGGATGCTGTAGTAATTTATCACATTGCCCATTGAATTTTCTTTCCCCTGAAATCTATGTTTGCAATGCACACGCAATAGATAGATCAAATCTTGATTCCTCCTGCATACTAGCTACGTGATCTATCACATAATCTGAGAATTTATAAATTTGCATGTGAAATTTAAACATATGAATGTGCACTAGCACACATACATATATGTAGGACACAAATTGTAGAAAAAACAAACACACACAATATAATATAAAAGATAATTGAACTTTGTAGAAAAAATCATCAATGTGCGCAATTTATTTGCAATACTTCAGGGTCAATAATTTAAAATGTTTTAGCTTCACTTATTGAGTTTTGAATAGAGCACTTTCAATTTGGAAGCGCAACTGAGTTGTGTTTTTAACTTTATCTTTAACTTTTTAACCAAACAAACAAAAAAAAAAAGGTTATTATGCAGCAGTTTTTAATATAATATAAAAAATATGAAAAGACTGAAATATCTAAAAATTTCAATTTATTATGTGTGAACCTATTTTGAAGGCACGAATACACATGGTAGTGTACCAATTTTCAATAACTAATGAAATTTATGAAGCACTCTGTCAGAATACTGCACTAAGAAGTTCGGCACTTTAAAGTTCCACTTGTTTATTTACAATACTATGTGCTACAGCTATACGGCGAATAAGACAATCGCCTTGTGCATCCAATGTCTTGTCTTATGAGACAGTACTTTTATGTAATTATTGCTGTCAGCAATCATGCACAGCTTTCTGAAATATGAGAAGAAAATCCATCTCCTCGTAACCTTATTACACAGTTTCATCCAAAGCTAGTAAGCTGCTGGTATATCTTCTTCCCCTTAAAGGCGCTCTTAACTGAAGTCTACCTCCTACACGCGTAATACGGAAAATAAATAACGCTCCCAAAGTTTGCATCTGGTAAACGTATTTTTCGTGTTAACACTATTAACGCCATTCTTATTCGCCCCGCGCGAAATTTGAATAGACGCCATTTTTCAGATGTGCAAACACGTTTCCTAAATTTCGTTTATCAAGAACATTTCCCACTTCATGTTGGGATTTTATTTTCTTTCAAGACATTAACTAAGAAATTATAATACAAATGAAAGTGAAATATATTTTAGAATATTCTTTTAAAATTTAGTTTTGTGTATGTACTAATCTGAACATTGAGATTTTAAGATATTTATTTAAAGCATGGGTCAAAAATTTAGAAGTTATTTAAAAATGCATTGTTTTGAGATAGTTTCAAAATAAAAGCTTCTCATCGTTAATAAAAGGCAATCGGCTTAAAGAATTTTCATAGTTGGGGATATCATTCGTAGGTTTTAAGGCAACATGAATAATTTTTGACATGCCAAATATTCATTTGCGATACTTTTATATATTTATATCATTCTATACTTTTAGAAGAACATTCATAAAATATATCTTGAATTTTATTCAATAATAATATAACTTTATTTTTAAAAGATTCACAAGTATTCTAAATCTTCTGGAGGCAAATTTAAATATAATTCTAATTCTACTTTCCTTGAGGGCCATGATATGTGCTGTATACTCGTAATTGCCATGCAGTTCATGTTATATTAACGTTATGAAATTTAATGCTATCTGCGTTCATATTAAAAAAATATTTTACAAATTAAAATTCCAATGATCCTACTAATATGTTTGCATACAACTAAAATTACATTTAATGTTGAAAAGTATGATTTTTCCCATACAACCAGCCGCAATTCCAATCCAGATTATTGCTGCTTCTTTTCAGATCTTTAAGGTGGGAAATTAACACAATCTGAATTGTATGATTCTAGTATTTTCATTAAATTTAGAATTCTGCAATTATATAAAAAGAATAAAACGATAAAAGAATGATATTTTTTAAGAGTCCGATTTGTACCAAATAATTATTTCAGAACTTTTACATCGCATTCCTAATTAAATATTTAAATAGTCTTTTCATTGATAGTTTATAAAAAAAGAATCAAATAATCTGTTATACAAATCTCCTGAAATTGTAAATGAAATCGTATTTGAATAAAAGATTCATAGATTAATAGAATCAACGTATGTTCTAAATAAAGAGGAAATTGCGATTTTGCCTAAAAAAATAAAATAAACTGCTTAAATAATTCAGCAAATGAAGTTATATATAAGATCTTTTAAATCACATTTTATTCGTTGATTATATATTCAAACAAAAAGTTAATCAAAAAAAAAATCTTTTTTAAATTAAACTTCCTCACAAGAAACCAAATTTACTTATTTGTTAAAACAAACTGATTTTGTGTTCTTTAAAAGCTTTTATGATAGATTTAAACCAAAATGTTTCTAAAAATATTTCCATTTTAAAAACCATTTATGCTTGTAATGTGAAATATTCTCACTGTGTACCTTTCAAGTTACGAAATTTGCTTTCTACTTCAAAAGCAATTCCTAACCTTATCCTCGAAATTCAAGGCATTTCTGAAGCTTAGAATTTTAAAATAGCATTTTTAAATCATTTCTTGTACTTTCTAAATGTACCCAATAAATCTATTATTCCTTTATCCATGAATATGTTCCCTAATATACATTAATTCTTACAAATTCCGAATAAACCATTTTTGTGTGCATATAATGAATATGAATGAAATTAATATCTTTATTAAGAAAACGAATTTCTTGTATATTTACATCATACTATTTGCATGAATTTAAAAATTAAATTATCTCTATGTTATGTTATTTTCCACTTCCAAGGTTCACTTAATCATTTTAGTAACAGCTTACCTAAGCCCTCCAATAATGCATTGGGTGTAATCTGCTTAAATACTTTACATCAGAGTTGCTTTCGTTATTAGCTTACCTACTTACGTCTTTTAATATATCTCCCGTGCCATTGAAATTTATGTTTAGTTATTGGTAACATTAGCTGTTTCTCCATATATGTATTAAATTTAGTTTATATGGCACATGATCTGTGTAATAAAACTTAGAAACATATGCCACTTATTTAGTCACACGCCACCTACATTACATCAGTTAGCATCTCTGTTTATTTCTTATAATAAGGTTTTTCTTCAATGGATCAACAGCCCCATGGTGGACCAAGGCCGTCTGTCTATTAACAGATAACGAAACATGAGATGTTTTTCTTTTTACGAGCTAGAGTTGTCAGCCTACATTCATATTAGACCAGGACCTACTATTTAAATTGGATTCCAAACATTCCAAACATTCATGGCACTGCCGGAACTTGAACCTGAAAATTGTAGCAATGAGCGCCAGTCACTCGGGCATCAGGCCCTATAGTAAGGTTACTGGACAAAAATAACAATATAGAAAAAGGAAGAATCAGCCAATAGTTTTTTTACATAGTTTTTATCTAAAATGATACCTTTTAAGAAATTTCTACGAAGACATTTAAAGCAGAAATTTAAGTATTTGATCAATCTAGAAATAATTTTTCGTTCATTTTTTAAAAAACTATTTTTAAGTGAAAGAAATATGTCCTTATTCTCTACTCCAGATCGGGTTGGCGGTGGCATGGATTGGAAAAATTGAAAAATTGAATCCAAACAAGATGTGAATTGATGGAAAAATTGAAACATTCCAGGACGAGGAATAACAAAAACTTTAATTTAAACAAAATTGACAATGCAACACAAAAATTATTTTTGCAAGTTTATGACAATTAAAAAGCACTTATGTAAATTTGCCAATTAGATCTGGCCACTATACTTTGTCAGTTTTATATATTCATTCTGCTATCGCTTTCTCTCTGCATAATTAATCTATACTATAACTTGAATAATAGTGATGCTATAAATAAAAATACTAATCAGAAATTATAAAACTGGTTCTCCTCAAAGATATTCAATGTCATAAAATTAATCAATTAATAATATTCAATTATAAATCACATAAATGAATACGCAGAATTATATGGTGAATTCCAAGATGGCTTAGTACACTCATGTTCGTGAATCTTGAAGCATCGTGATGGATTCATCAAAATTGAGCTGAAATTTATTCCACATATAATTTGTAGTTGTATAAATAATTTATTGAATTTGCTGAAAAAATATTAATATTATATAGCCAAAATTAGTATTTGGTGAAGTCGTCATTTACTACTATTTAAGTTTCTATAAGACAGAGAAAAGAGATTTTGTTAGCGCAGGCCGTTTCTTCAGAATCAATGCGATATGTTTGTGCTTATAGCACAGGCATATCGCATTTATCCTGAAGAAACAGTAGATACGTTGGGGATTATTGAAATCCGATATACATTAAATAGGTAATATGCATAAATAATGAACGGACTAAATAAGCTGGGATAGATATATTATGCGAAAAGAAAGGCTAACATATTCCAAACAAGATGTTAATTATAAAAATTATATTAGTAAAAATTAAATAAGATAAAACATTGGTTTCCGAATGCTTTCTAATCACTTTTAAGAATGCATTCGTTTTCTTTGTAATGTTCTCGCCTATGGTATCTAATAACATCACAGACCATTGTACTTATGAAGGTGGTCGTATGACGTTGAATAATTTATTCAGGAATTTTCCATTTACCTCTATAGTATAGTCGCTAGGTTCTTATATAATGCCACTAGGCCATCATTGTAGCCCATATTAAGCTCTTGGGAAAAAGCTATAAGTTATCAATCGGTGTACCACTCTGTTCATTAGCGCATTGTATCTGCAAGATTTGATGATTTTGCGTTAGGAGTATCATGTACTAAGAAATGGGTACTTACAGTCCATAACATAGCAGATTCTATGTAAACTGAAATTGGTATACTTGATAATTGGCATTGGGCATTAGGCCGTAGTTACCCGCAGTTACAAATTGACATTGATTATTAGGCCGTAGTTACCCATAGTTACAAACTGATATTGCTTGGTAGGCCTTTATACTTATGTCATCGAGACGAAACTGCTAGACCCATGAATGTTCTGTGACTATGAATCCTTTAACTGTATTTATTTTATATTTCATGTTCCACTAGTTTGTAGTTAATTTGATTGTTTTATGCGTATTCTTTCCATAACTCGCATCGTTGTTGCAAAGACCCCTGAACATTGCAATTTCTTTATAAGAAGAAATCTATTCACTCAGAGCAAAGATTTATCAATAGTCGCAAGACTTTCTATATTGCATATTGGCATCTGGTAAAATATTTATCGCTAGCAGATTAGCAGATAAAGACAATCTGTTTTTTCTCTTTTTTTTTTCACTCTGCTTTCTCTATACAGCTATCAATACTATTGCAGGCAATATTACTCTGAAATTCGAATCATGTACATATTCACAATATTTTATTCATTGCATGTAAACATTATTTTTTTTTTAAATGTTTCGTTTATGCTATTGAAAGTCACCTAAAGTGTATTTTTAACTTAGCAAGAATCCAATTATTTTTGTTTTCTCTCAATGAACTCTTGCAAGGAACTCTATTAAAAATTTATTTCATCAGAAGTTTATGAAAAACTAAATAATTAAACCAGGTAACTTCAAAAAAGTATTTTTACAGTTTCAATACTTATACATTGAAATATAAATTACAAATTTTGTTTAAAAAGTTATCTATAATGAAAGAATTGAATATAAAATGGACTTCCCAAAACCTATCAACATCTAACGTACTATTATAAATGAAAATAACGTTTCAAGATTTAATTCTTTAAGTTATATTTGATCATTTGAAGTGAATGAAAAACCACTTCCAAGTAATAATTCCTTTAAATGTTAGTGTTGAAAATAAAAATTGCATTCACAGACCGTGTTCAATGGTAATGATAAATGTTAATAATTAACCCTTAAATGAACAAAAAAATATTATGAATGTCATTAATATATGAAAATTCATATTTTTTATAAAAGAAAAATGCTTTTTAAATAAATACCATTAAATGCCTTTTTAATAAATTATCTTTGTGATAAATTGTCAGGAAATATTAAAATCCAAATTCTTAGTTCATAAAATTCTATATTCCCAGTCGCCAAAATATTTGGTTAATTAATTCAGATATCTAAAAGTAACAGTTTGAGGAACCCTGATATAGAGGATAACATACACTGAAGTGACAAAAGTCATGAGATACCTCTTAATATCGTGTCGGCCCTCCTTTCGCCCGGTGAAGTGCAGCAACTAGACGTGGCATGGACTCAACAAGTCTTTGGAAGTCTTCTGCAGAAATATTGAGCTATGCTGTCTCGATAGACGTCCATAATTGTGAAAGCGTTGATGATGCAGGATTTTGGGCACGAACAGACCTCTTGATGATGTCCCATAAATGCTCGATGGGATTCATGTCGGGTGATCTAGGTGGCCAGATCATTCGTTGGAATTGTCCAGAATGTTCTTCAAACCAATCGCGAACAGTTGTGGCCCGGTGACATGGCGCATTGTCATCCATAAAAATCCCATCGTTGTTTGGGAACATGAAGTCCATGAATGGCTGCAAGTGATCTCCAAGTAGCTGAACATACGCATTTCCAGTCAATGATGGGTCCAGTCGCACCAGAGGACCAAGTCCATGCCATGAAAAAACAGCCCACACCACTACGGAGCCACCACCAGCTTGAACAGTGCCTTGCTACAGTTTGGGTCCATGGCTTCGTGGGGTCTGCGCCACACTCGAACCCTACCATCCGCTCTTACCAACTGAAATCGTGACTCATCGGACCAGGCCACGGTTTTCCATTCATCTAGGGACCAACCGATATGCTCACGTGCCCACGAGAGTCGCTGCAAGCGATGTCGTTCTGTCAGTAAAGGCACTCGAGTCGGTCTTCTGCTGAAATAGCCCAAGAAAGCCAAATTTCTCCTCACAGTTCTAACAGACAAGTCCCTTGTACGTCCCACATTGATTTCTGCGGTTATTTGACGCAGTGTTGCTTGTCTGTTAGAATTTACGACTCTTTGCAGACGTCGCCGGCCTCGGTCGTTAAGTGCAGGCAGTCGACCACTGCGCTGTCCATGGTGGGATGTTATTCCTGAAATTCCATACTCTCGGCACACTCTTGACACAGTGGATCTGGGAATGTTGAATTCCCTAACGATTTCCGAAATGGCATGACCCATGCGTCTAGCTCCAACTAACATTCCGCGTTCAAAGTCTGTTAATTCCCGTCGTGCGGTCATCATCACGTCAAAACCTCTTCACATGAATAACTTGAACAGAAATGAAAGCTCTGCGAAAGCACTGCGCATTTATACCTGTTCTACGCGATGCTACTGCCATCTGAAAATTTGCATATTGCTATCCCATGACTTTTGTCACTTCAGTGTATATTTGTCTAAGGTATAATGGCGTAAGATTAATGCATGCGTTAAATGCAGAATTCTTGTTCTTCGTATTAATATATGACAATGTTTGCTGTATTCTTTAAGTATCAGCAGTTACAATCCTGAACTAATGGAGTTTTTTTTATTTTACAGAATTACTATTTGGTGTGTAAAAGCAATGATATTAATGTCTAAATATTTTTAGACTCATATTTATTTGTTAATATAATGTCTGTACTAAAAATCCTATCTCAATACCATTAAAGCAGTCTCATACCAATAGGGATCCACCTTCTTAGTAATATATAGCAATTTAAAAACAAGTAGTAGGTTTTCAATGATTTATTAGAATTACCCGTTGATCCAAGGCTCTGCATTGTAAGAATAAAGGCAAAATTATGATCTGTCTTGCCAATAGAACATAGTTGTTTTGATCGATGGTTGAGCTTTGTCATCCTTTGCCGTGCTAATTGAATTATTTTGTGAATAGGACTTGAGTAAATATATGGTGCCAAAAGAAATGTTTTGGTTTCGGTACTGTTTGGCTCTTCAATGAGGGCCTCTCCATAGAATCGACTCTGATGTTGATGTATGCGGTTTGTTATTGACTGATCGAAATAGCGCTTGTATAGCAGCTTTTGTTTACATTAGATATTAGAGGAATTCGTATTCAGCCACAATTAGTTGAAATTGATATTATTTCATATTTTTCTTTTCCTTTTTCAAAGAAATTTTGATATGCATTAATCATGCTCTCTCCATATTTATAAAAATTGATTTTCATCTTATGTACATGTTGTGGATGAATGTATAGTTCTGTTATCTGCATATTATAGGAGTACGAATTTTTGTTACAAAATTTAATTTAGAAAATTAACAGACTCATCTTATGCCCGTTAGAAACAATCTATAACATGATAATTTTTGTACATCAATTTTTTATTTCGTATGAAAATCTTAAATTTCGTACGGAATACAACACAAAATTTATAAAATCGATTTGGTTGCGTACATTTATATCTGCATAAAATTCGGTGACCATATTAAATCGATTCCATTTTTTTAAATACAACCTAAAATGCAGTGGAAATAATGCTATGATGTCCTGTTATCACAAAAGTTATATATGTGGCAAGATGAAATTTCTGATACAAATAATGCGAAACAATAAATATTCAAAATTTAGTTAAATAAAAAGAGATATTGCTTTCTGACATTTTGAGATATCTTATTGATCGCATATCACAAGATCCTTTAATTTCGTCCTTCAGTATATTTTATTAATTCCATATGCCTTATTTTTGTTTTCTGTGTCTTCATATGTTATTGTAACCGATTTCAATATCACTTAAAGTACCTCTATATTTTATCGCAAAACGCAATACTCGCTAGATTACGATTTACATTTACATTTTCCAATTCAGTAAATAACTTTTTCCCTCCAGAGGGATTCAGTAACGAATCCAATTATTTTGGAGATCTGTTTTATCTTACTTTCCTCATTCTAACAACTTCCGAATTCCGATGCATGATTTTGGTGCATAGATAACGTTTGTTATAAAATTCTCGCAAAATTCATAAATGATCTAAATGTCAGGAGTATTGGTATGGATGTTATCTCTAATGTCTTTGTTTCAGTATTCAGAAATACTATATCAGCAATTTTTCTTGTTATTTAATTATTATTGCTTATAGCTCATCAGAATATTTCGACGGTTAAGTTTTCTGAATGCATATTTTTATCTTGATCCCTTAAATGTCAGTTCCAATTCTATTTAAGAAATAAATTTTCTTCCATTGGAAAACCAATATTTCAAGCATAATGTTATAATAATTTTTTATCTGTTTATATAGCGAAAGACCATTATTTTGGGGCAAGGAGGACTCTTGGAAATAACTATTCCGCATTTTCTTGTCATATGCAACATCAGCCATCTGGCACACTGCTATAAAGGGATCAGACAGCCTGATAGTCGATACGAGATGCCTTAAACATGTTGTCCCAATCGTCATCGAGTCTCTTCGTTTCTGAACTCAATGACTACAACGAATCCAATTATTTTGGAGATCTGTTTTATCTTACTTTCATCATTCTAACCACTTCCGAATTCCGATGCATTATTTTGGTGCAGAGATAAATTTTGTTATAAAATTCTCGCAAAATTCATAAATGATCTAAATGTCAGGAGTATTTGTTAGAATGTTATATCAAATGTCTTTGTTTCGGTACTCTAATATCAGAGGTTTTCTTGTTATTTAATTATTATTGCTTATAGCTCATCAAAATATTTCGACAGTTAAATTTTCTCAATGTATATTTTTATCTTGTTCTCTTAACAGTCAGTTTAAATTTTGTTTAGGTAATAAATTCTACCTCTATCAGTAAACTAATATTTCTGGCATAATATTATAATGATTTTTCTTTAGGTCAAATAATTTGTTCTATTGGACATTCATAGGCCTGCTGTCTCACCTGCTTATATCGAGAACAGACCATTAATAAGTGGCGAGGTTGACTTTTAGAAATAACTAACCAACATTTTCTTGTATAGAAATCAACCACCAAATATTCTGACGTAATAGAATTAGGCAGCCTGACCGTCGATACGAGATGCCTAAAACATGTTGTTACAATCGTCATCGAGTTTTTTTTTGTTTCTGAACTCAATGAATACAAAAGGCTATTGAAAAATATTATTAATAAATCTATTTTGAATAATGTTTTCGAAAATTCTCAAAAAACACAAATATCGTATTACTTTTATTATATTAAAAGCCATCCAGATAAAATATCTTTAGAATATAATTTAATAATCTAATGGGCAAATGAGAATCACGTGCGAAGCTTTTTTACGTGTATTATCCCACATGTTCAAACTTACAAAGTCTCTGACTTTTTCAGAAAAACTTATTTTTGATGGCCTTGATAATCAATTACATGCAGTTTTGTATGTTTCATTTATTTTAAACCAATCGAATAAATGAAATCACACCCACAAGATCATTTTCATTTATTAATGTTTAAACAGTAATAATATTCTTCGGTGTCACGAGTTTGTGTTTTTGACCAGGAAGAAGATTCCTTTGTTCAGGTGTCAAACTTTTATTGAATTTTATATTCCATTCATGTACCTGATGCTATGACAATCAAGCGATTCAATTTAAGTTTTTTAACGCTTCAACAGTGGCAATACTCTTTAGCATCACAATTCAAACGTTTCAATTTAAGTTTTTTAACGCTTCAACAGTAGCAATACTCTTTAGCATCACAATTCAAAAGTTTCAATTTAAGTTTTTTAACGCTTCAACAGTAGCAATACTCTTTAGCATCACAATACTGTGCTTTTGAAGCTTTAAGAGTGTCTTACACAGATGTTATACAAAATTTAAATTTTCTACTCCCTTCATACATTTTCTGCTATGGCAATCAATCATTGTGCTTTTTAAAATTGTTTAAAGCTTCAACAGTAGAAATACTCTTTAGCTACACAATTCTTGGTTTTTGACATTGAAGAATGTCTTGTGAACATGTGATACTAAATTTAAATTTTCTATTTGCTCATACACTTTCTGCTATGACAATAAAAAATTATCATTTTAAATGTTTTAACACTTCAATAGTATCAATACTCTTTGGTGTCACAATTCTGAGTTTTTGACGAGGTTAAAGAGTGTCTTGTGCAGATGACAAAACAAGTTTAAATTTTATACTCCACTCATAAACCTACTGCTATAACAATCAAGCGATATGATTTTTAATTTTTTAATGCTTCAATAGTAGCAATATTTTAAAAATGCGGTGACACTTAGAAACTGCATTGACTATATAAAAGTGTTTTTTCCATAATATAAATGTTATAAGTCTGCAGGATTCAATGGTAAATTAAGAAAAACATGAACATTAGATTAACGGCGAAAAAATTGAATTGGGTTTCTGAAAAACGTTTAGTTATTAGTTATTCGTAAACAACTAATTTAAAAAACAATTTGAGTATTCCTAAAAGAATTTACCAAAGAAAAGATGTATTTGGAACAATTATATGATATGAATCAGACATTATTTCCTTAAGTGAATTCTACACTAGAAATAAAATACATTATAATTTTTGAAGCATGTAACAGTTAAGAAATTTACTATTGTTGGCTTCCCAAAATGAAACATTACTGTCTTTTAAGTTTCTAAAAACTCTATAGGAGAAAACAAATACCTCTTGCTCCTATTCATTTTTTATTCGTATTTTATTTTTTAAAAAAATCAAACATTTTTCTTAATTTATATGTATTTAAGAATTACTCTCATATATTAATCAAATGGATTTGTCCCATGTCTGTATAGCCATTATAATAAATGTGACATTTAATCAAGTGTTACAATGGATTTGAAAAAAAAAGTATGAGAAAATCAAATAAAATATAATTAAGGATATACTATTCTTAAAAGTAATCAAATAATTTATTTGTTTTTTATTTATGTTATACAACAACTATTTATCATTAAACAAAAATGCTTCATAATCAATACATCGAAAACCGTTAACAAAGACATAATAGTACAAAAGTAATGGTACTAGACGTAATAGTTCATGAAACTATGTTATAATAAAACAATCTAACACTTTGATTTTTATACACCGTATTAAGTTTTATCACTAACAACAAAACTAATTTTGAAAATGTTATCTTTAGAAAAGTAATCTAGACAAAAAAATTTATTTCCGTCTTTACTAACTTTCCATTTCGCCTATGCCATCCCTGCTCCTCGAAAACATTAAGCGATTTTTCGGGGAACGATCGATTACGATTAGAGAATCGATTATCGATTGCGAGGCACCATTTAAACACCCGGGAGGCACGAACTGAGAAGATGGAAGAAGAAATACCTCCCAGAGTCATCCATCGATTCCGAAATGAAATAAACTGTTAAAACAATCGATTTGTGAGATCGATCACCAATCATTGAGACTTTTATCATAT
The DNA here is from genome assembly GCA_021605075.1 of Caerostris darwini. Lineage (NCBI taxonomy): Eukaryota > Metazoa > Arthropoda > Arachnida > Araneae > Araneidae > Caerostris > Caerostris darwini. The sequence goes on along the minus strand of BPLQ01012475.1, from coordinate 5,426 downwards.
CGATGAGATGAAAAAAAAAAAAGGTCAAGTTCTTTCAACTTTTTCATCGTGTTCTTTTACAAAGTCATATCTGGTTCAGAGAGATGATGGGATTTCTTTAAGTGTCTACAAATGGGTACTTACCGTCCTCTATACGCCATGCTTTGTAAAACGTCTATTAAGGGTAAAATAGATATGTGGCATGCAATGGAAATAGAACTTCCAAGTCATATAGATAATGGATATTTCATCTTAATATATCTTTGGACTTGCCTTTCTATTTGCTGCACACTTCGTAAAGCAGCCATTAAGGTTAAAATTGGCACTCTGCTTGCAATAGATATAGAGCTTCCAAGTCATATAGATAATGGATTTTACATCCTAATAAGTCTTTAGGGGCACTTATCTTCCTATTATCTAATATTTTGTAATACAGCTATTAGAAAAATATAAGTTGCGCCACATGCAATAAAAATATAGCTACGAAGCCATATAGATTATACATGTTCTATCTTAATATGCCTTTGTGAAGTAGCATCATAATCACCATTCAGTGCTTTCTAAAACTATCTTAAAATCTTTTGATAAAATACGTACAAATAAGTGAATCATTTACATTGTTATAAATTGTTTTTACACTTGAAATAATGTTTAAACTTGCTTGTGAAAATTTGCAGTGGAAACAAAAGTAAAATGAAATAGCCTGCATAATGATAAAGCTATATAGTGTGAATTTATATGCATTGAATAATTAAGGGGATCTCTCATATAATAATTAAGTGAAATATTACTAAGCAATAACGATGATACTACTATCACGGTTATTGTTTACCATGATAGTGTAATCATCGTTAGTCAAGGTCAAAATCAACTTAGAGTATATACAGAGATAACACTATTATAGTTATACTCTAAGTAATATTATGGTTTTATTACTTATTATACTCTATTCCGTATACACTCTTAGTTGATTGTCTTTTATGTTATAAATAAATCTTCAGACAAATATTATTAAAAAATTGATCTATATTAAATATTAATTGAATATCTATCATCGTAACATAACTGGGCAGAATATCTAAGTATTGTAAATTAGTATTTCATTGAGTAATGTAAGAAATCTTTATAAAATAAATAATTTAACATCGAAATTTTTCAATATGATTCTTTTAGCAATTAAATTGATTTCTTCTTAAATGTATTTTACCTCATTTATTTTAATTGAATCAATAAACAAAATGATGTATTAGTAAAAATGAAAACTTGCTGAAAGGATTTACTTTTTAATATTAAAAAAATAATTTGAATTAAAAAAATAATAAGTAAAAAATTAATAATAAAATAATTTAGTATTGTTATAACTCAAAACTAATTATTTAAAATAATAAAAGTTTATTGAATCGAAGAATGTTTTTTTTAGTAAAATGTTAATAAATTTATCTGTAATATTTTCAGAATCCTATTTGTTTCCTAAATAATTAAATTAAAATGATATTTTATAAAAAACCAAGAAGATTAAAATGATATTTGAAATATTGCATGTTTTTTTTAACTGAAATAAAGACAATTAGTTCCCAAAATATTTTAAAGAAACATAAATTTATTATAAATCATAGTATTTGTGAAAAACAAAAATTTTATTTAATGATATACAAAAACCCCCCACATTTTTGACCATTTAAAAATCTTGACAACAAAAAAATAATTTTAGTACTTAAATGGCAAAATTCGATTAATGCTTTTAATTTTTATAAAAAACATATCATTTAATACAAATCTTTGAATATATTTTAAGTTATGTATTGGTACAGATTACTAATAAAATGTAAATTATTTGATTAATCATAAAAAGAAACTTCTTTTCTTAAATGCTTAGCTAGAAAGATATAAGAAAACATATAAAAATTTTATTGAGTATTAATATACCCACATTCAAATAATGTAACATTTTTTTATTAAAAGGTAACGCTCTCAATATAAATATTTGTTACCAGTTTTATTCCTTGCGCCTTACATAAAACAGAACTATGAATTTTATAAAATTTTTAAGCATTATAAAACAGCTTATCATTCTGTCATCAACTTAAAGCTTCCACCAATGTTATGGTATCAAACTTTCCAATATATCCTTTTTGTGGCTCGCCAGGATCATAAATATCCAATGTGTCCCAAATTAGCTTTAAACTATTTTATGCACACAATGTCCTTGATCTCATAATGTAACACGTAAGGTCAAATCTTATTATTGTTATCAGAACTCTCCACAACATGTATTTTGTAAAAAAAGATTTTATTTGAGTTCTGTTTTGGAAAACTGATATCAAGGTACACATACTTTGTGTAAGAACTTGATAAATAGCATTAAAATAAGTTACGTCATATATTTAATGTGTACTAAAAATCCATATATTATGTCTTTATTTTTTTCGAATGTTGAATCTTTTGAAATTAAAACGTTTGTCATCGTGTAATAGGATCAATAGTTGATATATAGCAGATTAATATTTTGCAGTGAGCAATAAAATGTGATGATGTGCCATATTCTTATTTTACATCACCAGGGATGGTATCATCGCAAATTTGTGTCTTCTTTCTCTCATTGTTCTTATGTTCTAATATATTCCGCCCAATAGATATCTACGGATGTACCCTTATCTCATCATTCATTATAATGGATACAGAAACAATCAGTTTCAGCTTCTAGTACCTGGTTTTGAAACCCACTCATCTAGCACTGAATCCTGAAGCACTACCGCCAAAATCTCAAAATACAAACTTTGCGTATGAACTGATAGAAGTATTAAAAAGAAGATTTGTCATGTATTTAATGTGTGGTAAAAGGAATATATTATGCCTTTATTTTCGATTGTCAGATCTTTTCGAAATCAGAAATCACTTGTTATCATATAATAGGATCAATAGATGATGTATAACAGATTCAGCATTTTTACGTGAGCAAACCATAGGTATACCATATTCTTATTTTGCACCAACGGGGTGAAATCCCAAAGGGATTTCTGCCATTTTACTCTGATATTCTACATATGTTATAATGTAATCAGTACAATAGATATTTACAAAATTCATCTTGCCTGCCATCATAATGGACATGTAAACAATTGGTTCGGCTTCTTTTACCCTGGTTTTTTAAATACCCTCTAGCACTGAATCCTGGAAGTACTATCCAACGAATCACTCCACACAACTTGAAACTATAAATACTTATGTAGATCATCTGAAAAATGATTAAAAAAAGATTTTTTAATAGTTATATGGCTGATTAGAATGAGAACTAAATTGAATTTTCTTTGTTTATAATGCAAGTTCTTATAAAGGCCATACAAATTAAATTCTTATAACATGCATGATATCATAAGTTGAACCACATCACTATAATATAGCATTCATTCTTGAATATTTTTTTTTCTCGAATTTCCTAGAATTCATTTATTAATTTTATTTACTGTTGCACCCAGAAGGCTACCTAGTTTGACACCGATTATGTGCAAAGGTAAGCATCCGTTTTAAAAGCGGAAACATATGGATGGATTTCTTCTTGGGGTGCTAGTCAGATATGCGCGGCACAAAGATTTTGAAAAAAAATATATAATAATTAGTGGTTTTGTTTTCTTATTGATGTATTTATTTTAAAATTTCAATAATTAAAACTAAAATATTTTTATTATAATTAAAATCCATCCGAAAATACATCTATCCTTAATAAAAACCGCACTGTTTAAATCCGTCCCGCCTTGGCCAGTTGTAAATTTTCCACTCAATGCGGTGATTGAACAATAAGTACTATCAGGCATTCAACAGTGAGAATCGAATATTCGTCTCCATTCACTTTAGCCACGACTGTGCTTGCTTGGTAAATACATTCATAACTGAATGCGATGTTAAAAGCAATTTGACAGAAGTATTCCTTTTCTTTCATAAAATGTTTCCCTCCTTCAATAAGCATGTTCAGGTTTTAAAAATAATTTTCATTTAAGTATGGAGAGAAAAATACTTTATGAAGTCTAACATGGGACCACAAGGACAACTTAAATAAACAGTCTTAAAGATACGATAGAAATATATGATTACAGTTACGATAGAAATATACAGTTATAGTTTCGATAAAATGTAAAATATTAAACTAAAGAGAAAATAATTTTTATCTTTTTAAAAATATTTCTCACTAAACCCGTGGGATAAAATTTAAATTTTCAGTATGATCATAAATTGTAAATTTTGCAGAATTAAATGAATTTTAATAACAAAATGTTGTTAAAAAATAATAAATAATTTATAATATTTGTAGAAATAAACGAAAAATGTATTTAATATTTCTCGAAAAACAACATTGACAATTCAATTCAATTTAGATGTGGAGTTAATTTTTGTTAAATTTGTTAGCTAATTTCCAATGAGTATTCTAAGCATATATACTTAAAATTACTGAAAATCAAACCTTTTAAAGAAAATAACAAATGGAATTTTAAGAGTTATTTCCCCTTCTAACGAATCTCAAAATATGGGAAAACGTCTATTAGTGGATAATGGCTAAAATTTTGATTTACTAAATGCGTTTTTGATAGTTTAATGAATTCAGAAAACATTTGTATGTCTCTTGAAGGTATGCCAATATAGTTAATGCTTGATTAGCTAATATTATAAATAGTGTACTTGGAAATAATAGACCAAATTTAAAAGGAATGACTAAAAAAAAGCATCATCAATATGTTTTTCAAAAGCATATTTTTTTTGGTTGTCTGTCAAGTAAAAGAAATAAAAAATATACATTAAAATAATATTGATTTGCATAGTTAATAATTGTCTTTATTACATTTGCGAATTACCAGTTTGGTTTGGTTTGTCGTCACGGTCATTTTTGAACACCTTTTGGCTGCTTTACACCTGGAACTACTGTTCAAAAGTCGATTCGAACCACTGCAAAATCTATGCCACCGCCGTTTTGAACCTCAATATAACGGTGCCAAAAGGCCAAACGCTAGCCACTTAACAGGCCGCTGCCAGATTGACAGAGCCTTAGTTTGTAGCAAATCTCTATTTCCTGCTTTGCGAATCGAGGTTTCTTCTGCTTTAAGCACATTGATTAAATAGAAAGAGGTAAGGATATATATATATATATATATATATATATATATTAATAATTTTATTTAAAAACTTTTATTATATTTTTATTAATTTTTTTTTATTTAATAAAAATTACGTAATACACATATAATTTTTTATATTATTATTATAATTTTGAGTAAGGAATAAAATTTAAAAAGATGAATTGAAGTAGGGAGAGGTGTAACTCAGTCGAAAACTGCATAGTAATTCCGGAAGGAGGATATCGAAGCGTTAATGAATAATATTTAGAACGGTACAAGGTCTTTTGAAATTTTTTGAAGTCAGGAAATGTCGTAAACATAATTTAGCAATACGTAACTTGG